>APFE031528187.1:24011-60820 GCA_000404065.3 Pinus taeda
AACAACATCCATATTATCCATCTCTGAAGCATAAAAATCACCATGCAACACATATTTATCCATAGAAATCTTCAAATACTTGTACACTTGAACATCTTCATTATCCACTTGTGTATTTTCAATGTGTTTTGTTGGGACTTGCAATTTTTTTGCCAAGTTGACATTTATGAGATTTTGCTTGCAACTCGGATTGATAGAACACAATGATTTTCTCCTTCTAAATCAATCCATGAACCTGCAATACAGAGATACCAGCAAAAAATAACCCTTTTGGTTCCTTGGTTTCCTTCTTTCCTGTAAAAATAAAAGCTTTGCTTTAGATTTATGGTCAAAGCGCTCTATAAGAGCTTTTTTGAAGGCATCCCAAGTCAAAAACCTTCCATTGGAACGTTGATGTTCATGCCACCATTTGCATCTTTCAAGGTCCAAATACATTTTTCCCCTGCTCAACTGAGTCTCATAATCATAGATGTATTCCAATTTGAAATATTTCTCCATTTGTGCTAGCCATTTAACTGGATGAGAGCCATCAAATATATACAAGTCCCTCAAATTCTGATCTAGGGCCGCCATCACAAAATTTTGACGAAAATTTGAAAATGTCACAGTTTCGTCAATATTTCTCAGAATCTCTATTATAACCTGTTTTTGGAAATGGAACAACCATTCTGCATCTTCCCATGTGATAGAAATTCTGATTCATACACTGGAATTTCATATCTGTGCTACTATTCTCCCGCCGTCACCCAAAATTTCTGAAGAAAAAAAAAAAAGAGTTGATTTTTAATCAGCTATATCTCCCTCATCCGGACTCTGATTCAACTGATTTTTTTTTTTAATTAGGTTTTTTTCACAAAGATTCCAGATCTACAATTAGATTTTGTAGATCTGGTGCCAAGAGGTCTAGATCTGCGCCGCAAATTCACTGTCCTGAAAAATTGTCTACAACCCTACTGATTTTTAGATCAGCGATATCGCCTTCATCCGGACTCCGATTCAGCCGATTTTTTTTTTTAAATCGGGTATTTTTTCACATAGAATCCAGATATGCAATTAGATTTTTCAGATCTTGCACCAAAATGTACATATATGATCTGCAAACTCGACGCCCCCGAATTCCTGCAAAAAAAAAAAAACTCCACTTTTGTGCCCAAGAAAGTGCTCTGATACCACTTGTTGTAGATCTGCTTTGGTGATCCAGAAAGAATTTGAAATTTCCCTACTTGGAGAGCTGACATATTTTCTTGGCTTACAAGTCCAACAAAACAAAGACAATATCTTTCTATCACAAACTAAGTACCTTAAGCAGATCTTGAAGAAATATGGCATGGAAGATTCGAAACCAGTATGTACCCCTATGGTAACAGGATGTAGCCTCAGTGAAAATGATGATTCAGCAGTAGTACATAAACCAACCTATAGATCCATGATTGGTAATCTGCTCTATCTGACAAGTACCCGACTAGACATCATGCATGCAGTGAGAATAATTGGAAGATTCCAGGAAAATCCAAAAGAAGCACACCTTCAGGAGGTTAAATATCTTCAAATATCTTCAAGGAACACAAAACTATGGCTTATGGTATCCTAGAGATACAGATCTCACACTTCATGCATATACAAAGGCAGATTGGGCAGGAAGTGTGGATAACAGGAAAAGCACTAGTGGTGGTGCATTCTTTATGGGTTCCAGATTAGTATCTTGGTTCAGCAAGAAACAAAGTTCAATTGCATTATCTACAACTAAAGCAGAATATGTGTTTGCTGCATCTTGTTGCACACAACTCCTTTGGATGATGCAAACTTTGTAGGACTTTCAAATCACTTGTACTCCACCTATCTCCATTTTATGTGATAATACAAGTGCAATCAATATTTCAAAGAATCCAGTCATGCATTCAAATACCAAGCACATGCCTATCATTTATCATTTTCTCCAGGAACAAGTGCTTGAACAAAAGGTCAAATTGGAGTATGTTCCCTCCAAGGAACAGGTTGTTGATGATATATTCACCAAACCACTGCCCAGGGAGACATTTGAATACCTCAGATAGAAGATGGGAGTAGTTGATGCATCATCTTGTTGTTGAAACTTATCTGTTTCAGAGAAAAGTGGTTGTACGTGAGTTTCATGAGGAGTATCCTCGTACATACGCCAGTTTCTGTGGATACAGTCGCGTATATGTTGATTTGAAGAAAAACAGTGGGCCGGAATTAGGATGAAAGGAGTCTGACATGGGTCTGAAAGAGACCATATGGCACAGGTTCATGGGAGCATATACTTCTAATAATGCATTGTTGGCATTATCTTAGATATATCTTGGTTCAATTTCAGTTGTTTTTGGTTTCAGGTGGAATAGGGTTGAGGGAGAACATGGTTGTTGGTCTGAATGATGATTGACAGATGCTGTTGATGATAGTTGTTGATGACTATCATAGTCTTGTTGTAGATATTGTGTCTCTATGTCATGTATATTTTTTTTATCATCAAGGTCATGTAACGACCTATTTTGGTTTCCTCACTATGCTTGGGATGGATGATGTAATGTTCTTGTGTAAACTTTTGGTGTATCCCCACTTGGTCGGGTGGATGAGTCAATATTGGTATATCCCCACTTGGCTGGGAGATGGATGTATGTATGAGTCTTTGGTGATAGGAAGGTCATTTATAGAGTCATGTTCCTTGTAGAACATCTTTTTGCAGACCTTGCCTACAGTGAGGGGGAGCATGGACAGCACAACAAAGCAAAAGATTTCAGCATGTACTCAAGGGAAGCATCACCCTTTACCCTTGATGAAAAAGGGGGAGAGTGACTTGGAGTGACTTGAGGTTGCCATCAAGTCCAAAGGGGGAGATTTTTGGCATTATGACACAAGTTTGGCACTATGACACAGGTGTTGTCCTTGATGGCAACTCACTCAGATGACAGATCACAGTTCAGGCTCTCAGAATAAAATAAAAAGAGACATACACATTTTTCGCTTAACCAAGTCGCGTATACACATGGGATTGCCAATCAAAAGTAACGTATGCGTATGCATGCACTTTCATGCACAGAAAAGAGCGTACATGTGGGAAAACTTATTTTTAGTCCATGGTATTTGGTCCTTGATATTTGGACCTATGGTTTTGGACCATGGTATCTCATCTGAAGTGTTGAACCTAGGTATTTGGACCCAGGTATTGGTTCTAAGTGGTTTTGGACCATGGTATTGAGTAAGGACTAAGACTATAAAAGGGGAAGGAGATCATTAGGAAAAGGCACTTACTCAAGGATTCAATATCTTATGAAAAGCAAGATCTAGAATACTGATCGTTGAGTTATGGTGCATAGCTGGAACTGAGCCTAGGAGGAACCTAAGCATTAGAAGAAGGATAAGTTCTATTGATGGGTCAAGATCTTAAGGCTTGAATTGTAGTATCTTTGTGTGATTTTGATATGTTATATTTGGCACATGACATGATCTATAAATCTGATAATCTAGGCATAACTGATGTCTGAATAATTGAAAAGGGTAAATTTTCTTTTATATATTTGTGCGCAGGTTCGACACAGCAAAGGTGCGTATACACGTTGGTTCAGTGATTCAAAACAACATATACGCTGGTTTGCCTTAATACAGAAGTGTATGCACGCAGGTTTCACATATTGAAGTAGTGTACGTCTCATAAAATATGTTTTAGCTACTTCTGTTTATTGCTACAGTGTTCTGATTTTAGGATTGGTGTTTGGTTACTGTTATTGTTTTCTGGCTACAGCATTCAGAGAAGTGATTGTTTGATTCAATTTTTTTTGGTGCAAAGGAGATTGGTTGATGTAGATACATTTGATGTTTGATTGATGTTATTGATGGATCCAGTCTGAAAATTTATGAAACGTGGTCCCTGTAAGAAAAGAGAAGGTTGTAGCCTTTTGTAGGTTAGCACCTATGTACTAGTACATTAGCTAATACAAAATATAAGGGGGATGTAGATCCCTTCCAGAAGAAGTTGGAGAACGAGAGAAGATTGTAGCCTTCTGCAGGTAGAAGCCTGCGTATTGGTAGAAGACTGCACCAGTACAGAAATATTGTAAAAGAAGTTTCCTATTAAAAGAAGATAGAGACGAATGGTAGCAGGTGGTTTTCACCCACATTGGGTTTCCACCTTATATCGTGTGTTCATGTGTGTGATGATCTATTCTATTTTACTACACCTATTTACTGTTATTATGATTAATAAAGTTCTAATGCACTGATTAAAGATCAACATCTAATGGATTAACTGAATCATAAGTTTACTGATATACGTTGGTTTCTTTAGACACAATTGTGTATATACGCGGGTTCCCATAACTGAAGTAGCGTATATGTATCTGAGTATGAAAATGAAGAGTGTTTGATTTGATAATACTGATTCACCCCCCCCTAGTATTATTTCCAACAGTTTAATGTTTTAACGAGTCCGAAAAAGGTGTAACTTCATATCTTTTTCATGTTTAGAGAGTTTGAAAAAGACACAGAAAAGAAAACTCTACATGGTCCCTTTTCGTACATTTGTGTCTCTCGAGCCCGAAAAGGTAGAAAATGATACTTAAAAGAACTGCTTGACCATTTTAGTCAAGGAGTAACTTTTTCATAAATAGTTTATCTCAGCCCTGAAAAAGGGGTAAATGTATATTGGGTAAACGATGTTACGCAGCCTTTAACGAGTCCAAAACGACAAGATCTCGGAAATATTTATGTGCTTAAAGAGTCAGAAAGGAGCTTAAAGCATACTCTCTACTTTTATTTTCTTTAACGAGTCAAATAGGGAAAAATACTCGGCAATCTTTTCATTTTTTACGAGTCAGAAAAGAGCTTAAAGGTGACTCGTCCTGTAGGAATGAGTGGTATAAGGGTAGCAACTAGTTCTGGTTAAGGGGGAACTACTCAAAACACTGAAAGGTCAAGAGGATAGCTAGCAAAAGCACTCATTGTTGTGGTTCCTCAGGAAAGGAAAAACAACTAAGTGAAAGCATATGATCGGCCAAAGAGATGGTGGTGATGGAATGAAACAACCAAGGCTCATCTAGCATAAATTAGTTGATAAAAACAAATCACGAGATTTAAATCGGGAATGGGTTCATTTTTACACAAGCTTGAACCATGGGAAACTTTGCTTGAATTCAGTTTCATGTTTACACAAGCTTGAAACAAAAAACTATGCTTGAGTTTGGTTTCATTTTTACACAAGATTGAAACAAAAACAAACTATGCTTGAGTTAAGTTTGCATGCCCCCAGCATAATGAATCAATTCGAGGTACATCCCCCCAAGCTTCATTTCATTCAACTAGGTGGATGGAATGAAGGTTCACTTTCAAGATTTAGGAAAGACTTGATTGGGATTTTAGAAGATCTTTATCAAAGACTCGATTTGGAAAAGGGAGTTGTTTCATTTTTTAACGAGGTTGACATAGTAAAAGAACTATCCTTGGACATCTATTTCATTTTTTAACGAGGTTGATATAGGAAGAAACTATCCTCGAACATCTACTTCATTTTTTAACAAGGTAGATACAGGAAGAAACTGTCCTTGGACATCTGTGTTGTTTTTTAACGAGATAGATACAAGAAATAACTATCCTCAGACATTTGTTTCATTTTTTAACAAGGTAGATACAGGAAGAAACTATCCTCAAACATTTGTTTCATTTTTTAACGATGTTTATAGAGGAATAAATTGTCCTTGGACTCCTTGATTCATTTTTTAACGAGCTTGACATAAGACAAGGAACTATGCTCCGACCCCTTGTTTCATTTTTTAACAAGCTTGACACAAGACAAGGAACTTTGCTCCAACGTCTGTTCATGGACCATATGAGAACATGGCTCCCAAGAGGTCCTCACTAGACAAGAGAACCACGCTCTGGGAGGAATACATCTCAACTGGTCCCAAAGATATATTAGGTTCCAATTCCCCTAGTACATAATGTATTGTACCATATGTGTGATCATCAACAGATGTGGAGACGGAACCGGTAGCCACATAATTGACCTATGGCGGGGAAGGTACCACTTGCAGACAAGAACCAATAGGGGATGATGGTTGCAAAGGAGGCACATGGGGACCAATGAATGATAATTGATTGATGGTCATTGTTCTCCCTTCGTGTGGAAAACAAACCACACGGAAAAGTGAAGAAAGGAGATCTCCCATGACATAAACATAGTCGCGTCCAAGGAGAATATTGAAATCTAAGGGACCTTGGACTAGCATCACGTTTATATAGACAGTATTTCCTCCTAAAGTAATAGGGAACTTCGAAAGGATCCCTAAGGGCTGACCGGTTCCTCCGTTGAAAGCTAACAGATTCTGGGTGACAGGCACAATTGTGGGGAACCCAAATCTTCCCAAGTAGTAGAAGACATGATGCTAACAGATGTGCCTTCATCTAATATAGTGCCGTGTACTACCATATTATAGAATTGTACTATGATCTAGAAAGGCACATAAGATGGAAGGCAAAAAGAAGTTAATCAACTCCAATCAAAAGAAACAACCAAACTACTTGGTGGGGGCATCATATGATTGCCCCCATGCTCTGCAGGAATAGGAGAAGGACTCTACTGAACAACTGGGAAGGAAGGGTCACTCTTCGATTCATGAGAATCTGAGGGATGAGAAGAACACCATAAGTATGATCATCACTACTCTCTTCGGGAACATAGTGAACAATAGAAGGCAGAGCCAAGTCGACGCTCTTTTTTACAAATGGCTGGTCGAGAACAGACACAAGAGAGCAATGCCTAGGAAGAGCGGGATGGGCAAGAGATGAATCCATGTCAATCTCTTTACCAACTAGTAAAGGGTCGAAGAAAGCCTCTGATAACCAACAGGGAGTTGGGCTTGATGAGTTGTAATGTTTTCCAAAATTTTAGAATTTGTATCCATAAGAGGACAAAGGTGAAGAAGATGATTCCCTTCACATAACCTACAGTGGAATCTAATCTTTCCCTCCTTCTTACCATCATTCGCTGAAGGTGTAGCATTAACATGATATCTAGAGGTTGATGGGGATGGTCGATTCAGGTCTTCAGACCATACCTCTAATATTCTGGGAATGCCAGGACAATTTCGAAGGAGATGGTCACCCTTACATAGCCTGCAAGGGAATTTTACATTTCGTGGAGGATCGGAAGGTTTTTTTACAAGAGGTGCATTCAGAGCAATAGCTGCACGGTTGGCCTCTCGCTTATCTAACTTCTTCTTCTTCATCTTCTTCTTCTTCTTAGCCTCCTGGTTAGTGGATTTGAAACTCTCACCGAGCAAATTAGAAGAGGAAGGTGAAGAAATAGGGGAAGAAGGTGAGAGGTCAACCTCAGAATCATCATGATGTGATTCAAATGAAGGAGATGGTTGGACAGGATTCGGGACACTCGGGACCACCGAGGTTGAAAATAACTAGATAGGTAAACCAATGGTTAACCTAGGGAGGAACAACATTGCCATATGATGAGCACCAGCATTTCCAAAAGAAGGAAAAGGACCAAGATTCCCATCCCAGGGGAATCCTTGAATCATGGACTCTAGAAATGTTTCCATTGGAATAGACCCTAAAGAATCACCAGGGACGATAAATTTAACCAGGAATATTTCGTGGGCAATTAATTTTAAGACATTAAAACAAAATTTTTCCTTTTCATATTTTAAGAGTTGAGAAAAGGGAGAAAGGTGATTCTTGTCGCTTTTGGAGTTAACAAGCTCAAAAGGATAAGTGCTCGATGATCTTTTCAAATTTAAAGAGTCAAAAAAGATCAAAAGGAATGCTCAAGATAATCTAGGCAAAAGGATTACCAAGTAACTGTGAACTGCAGAATACCTCCTGGTGAACCAAGAAGTACGGGCAGGCAATCTCCCTAAATGTTGTGTTCAGTGTATCACGTTTACAAGGTGGCACACTCGGCTTCCTATGGATAAAGGATTGCAAACCTATTGGGGTATCCTTTTATATACGTGACGGTACAGGGAGCACAAGTCCGTACTATCATTGCCTAAAGTTAACGACAATTGCTAGGTTTAAAGACACCGGAGCACATCTCTAGCCTAGACCGCTAAATGTGAGTGTTAAGTTCCAATGCTTCCTTAGGTTAATTCAATAAATTTTAACAGTTGATCTTGAATTAGATTTAAATTCCAAGGCCCTACCCTTGTCATGTGAAAACTCCTATATGCAGGGATATGAGAAAAGAAATCTTTATTTGATAAAAGTTAATGCTAATTGAGGGATAGAGAGCACACAATCAATGCAACAACCAAAGAATCAAATCTTTCACTAATACATGTCCTAAATGCACTTAATATTCCCTTAACAACATAAGAAGATTCATTTCATTTCCAATTCTTATGATGATGCAATTCTAGCTTCTCAATAACGCTACTAATGCATTTTGCTTAAGTAAACTAGAATGATATTCTTCTTTTCATAAAATGAAAAATGAATCTTTCACATAAAGCACTTTAATGAAAATTTCGTGGTGCCAAATAAACAAGCATCAATCAAATCCAAAACATGATAAATGAAACTAAAAGAAACTTCTTCCCTAAATCAAACAAACCAAACACATAAATGCTTCAATAGACAAACCAAGTAATATAATCTATGCTTGGAAAGAGAAAAGAGACACTTGAAATAAGGGAACAAACGAAACTCTTCACTCATTCAATTGAAAATGAAGCAATGAAGATGTTGCGACTGAAAGATGGATCAAATGAAGCAGCAAATCAAAAACTTGACATAATGAGTAAACAAACAAATGAACGATAATTGACCTAGATAAGCTTAGGGTCATAGAAACCATCCAAAAAACTCAAAAAATCAAGCAATGAAGCTTTGAGCCAATCAATCAATCAAAACCAGCAAACAAAGCATTATAGTCACTTTTGGATGGGAGAAGGGAGTCGAGGGTCAAGACACACTGGCACTGGAAAGGGAGAAATTTTGTTTTTTTTCTTAACTCAAAGACCAGCACAACTGGTCATGATACAACTAGCGTTGATCAATGGATTCAAAGAAAAAATAAAAAATAACTTCACACAGGACCAGACTTAACACATCAAATGGTGGGCTAGTGTCTATATGCCTTCAAACAGGCTAAGAGGTAGAAATTCAGAGGGCAGTACACACTAGTTATGATCCAAGGGAAACCCTAATCTTCACCTACAGGAATCGACGCGACTGCCTAACTGACAACAAGCACCACAAGGGGGTACGGCAAGACTGTTTTAGAGAAACTCACATTGATCAGTGCGACTGTTAGAAAATTAAACGCGCTGACCGAGGATTTCAAGAAAAAACAAAAAAAAATTCAAAGGCCAAAACTAGACCTGCCACTGTAAATTTCAAACTCAAAGCAGTAAGCTAGGTAAAGAAAAGAGAACCAAAGGGAAAAGGTGACACTACAAAAGTTCACACAAACCATGAAATAAAAATATCAATCAAATGAGAGGATTGGATCCCCATTGGAGTCGCCAATTTATGGTGCAGGCAAATTCTCGTTGCGAACATAGACAATTCCTCTAGCCCAAGAGAGCTGGTCTAGCCACAAACAAACAATCTATGGAAAAATTCCTTAAGCTAGAATCAAATAAGAGGGCCTACCTCTTAGAACGCTATTCCTCTTGGTGATGATCTTGCTTCCTTACTCCAGCTACTTTCCGTTTCCTTTCTTAGAATACCTGAAACAAGCAAACAAACAACAACAAAAAACGTGATAGCATACAAATTTCATTTAGCCTACTTAAAAGGTCAAGAAATCTTAAGCCATCAAACGTAAGATAACACTTAATGTAGGGAATCAATCAATAGATGTATTCATATAAGTTCAGAAAGAGATTGCAACTAATGCCTTGACATTATTGGTCTCCTCCGACGTATCTGGGTTCCCACACTTTTGCTAGCATCTCATGGATAGCCCCAACAATGGATGTTTTAAGGCTTCTTCCCTTTAGTCTCAAACCAAACCAAACACACTATTCTCCCTCAAACATAAACTAGAGAGCTACAAGTTATAGATGTCTTGCTAATTATTCGAGCTCCAAAAATACTAACACTGAAACTAGTTTAGCTTGTAAAAGGAGGGGTTTATATAGCTTGGATGGAGGTGAGATGGTTCTTCTTATCATGTGAGAAGGCCTTATCTCTTGGGTTTGTTCCATCCTAATAGGGGAAAGGAGCCAAAACTGACTTCCTCGGCTCCATCTAGCCCAACCATTTACTAGACTTCCATTACGAAGTTTTTTAGACCTAGAAGCTTCAACTCCGTATTTTCAAAAATTGCCGAAAGAGGGTCAAAGCGACTAAGAAAAGGCTCAGTAGCATCGTACAAAGCTAATCCTAGTTTCAATCTCTACAAATTAGTGCAAGGAGGAAACAGGTCATTAGCGTTAGTCTTGCAAACTGGGGTAAAAGGAAGATTCTTGGGAAATGATGCAAAAGGGAAATATTCTGCTCATGAAGAGGGACATAATGGGAGTTTCTTCGTGATGGGGAAGCATGTAGGTTTCACTTTAGAGGTCCTCCAGGATTGTGGAACGGGGAGTACAGGGACAGTGAGAAATGTTGTGTAACAAGAAGGTCAACAAAGAACAGATTGTCATAGAGAAAACGGCAATGCTAGATGCATGGAAGAAGGTTCAGAAGAAGAATAAGCGAACTGTACCAGTGATAGGAGAATCATGCAGAACTGTTCCAGAACTACACATCCCTGAAGAAGCGTCATTAGAGGCCAAGATCTAGTAACTGGTTGCAGGTATGCGCGATGCAAGGACAAAGATGGACAAGGTTCAGTTTGAACTAAACCTTAAAATCATAGAGCTTGAGTTGAGGGCACAGCCTTCAACTCCACTAGAGGTCAAATAACAGCGTGAAGCCACTGTCAAGGATGGAGTCGCTGTAGTAGATTTCGCGGTGGCATAATGCACTATGCTCTTCGAGTAATCGATGGAGGTACTTACAAGTCTGTAGGAATATCCCAACCTACGGAGGTTAAATACTGAGGCAAGGGAATTGCAGCAGAAATATGATGAAGCAAGAGCAACGGCGCGTACTGTCACTATCATGTAGAGATTGGAAAAGTTGTAGGAGGCAAAGCAACTGAAAGAAAAGGTGGAAGTGGCACAACAGAAAGAGGCAGTCCTCAAGGCCAGATTGGGGCCTTGGCTGGATGAGGCCTATGTGCACTCCACCACCATTGGGTAGAATTTAGTTAGCCTACAGACCACACAGAAGAAGATCTAGGCAGATAGCGCAGGACCAACAATGGAGCAGCTGGTGGAGCAGGTCAAGCAGGAAGCTACGCAGTGCACAGCTGAAGTTGCAGTGGTAGAAATGGAGTTGGGAGGTCTTCGCAGTAAGATATCTGCACCAACAGAGTGACTTAAAGGCAAGTCACCATATTTGTGTTGGGGGCCCGTTGGGACAGGGTCCCCTGGGGTAAATTTTAGGGTTAAAAGCCCATGTTTTGGGGCATAAAGCCCAAGCTTTTTGTATGTAAAGTGTAAAGTCTCCACAAGTTGTGGTCATGGAGTGCGTAGATGTAAAATTTCATAAAAGTTTTTTACCCTTCTTTTACGTAAGTTGTGTTGGCTTTAGAATATCTACCCATGGTCCACAGACAATGGGATTATATAAAAAGGGAAGTATTAGAGAGTCTAAGGCAATTCTAAGTTCAGTAGTTGATGTAGATGAATGTAATGGGTTAATAGGAGCTAAGAGCAAAGAATCTTAGAGTAGAAGAGAGGCTCTGCAGCTGAGTGCGCAAAGGCCTAGAGTAGAGTCCGCAGCTGAGTGCGCAGATGCCTGCAGCTGAGTGCGCAAGGTAGTTTGAGTCTGTAAGAAGATCTGAAGCATTAATAAAGAAGATTATTCTGGATATATCTATGTTTGGGCTATTTACTTTAGTAATGAATGAATGTGATTATGTTATGATGAATATTGGGTTTACGATTTAATACTAGAGCGAATCCATATGTTTTACATTGTTATCTGAACACAAGTAATAATATCTATTTAAGCAAAGAATATCTTAATGCATGTTAACGTTATCAGATACTTAAGCTGATCTAGGTAAATATGGAAGTAGGAGTAATTACAAAAGTGCGTAAGTCGTTGATTTGCCTATTTAGAGTCCGTGAAACGCAGACATGGACCTTTGTGAGGGTATAAAAGGTTGATTAAGGGAAGTATATTCATAAGCCCTAAAAAGCTTATTGATCTGTGAGAATGTAGAATTAGGGCATAAAACGACATTACACTAATCTATTGGTGCTGAAACTTGGTTACGGCATCCCCCCATACTACTTTGAGTGAGACTTTAGTTTGCGTATGTGGATTGATGCTGGAAGGGCCGTTAGTGTAGGGATTTGTTTGGCTAAAATTAACTCTGAACTTGGATCAGGACCCCCTAATCCAACAAAGGAGCCATACCAGTGTACACAGATGTAACGGAGGCAAGATTTCACTTCAGCAAGATGTCACCATTGAGTGCACGGACACCATCACGGACGACCAAGCTTGGCATTAGTTCACCACCATAGACCATCACAAGGATGTCAAAGAGTTGGTCTCACCACAACAGTCTGAGTATCATTGATGCTTTGAATGGCTTTATCAAGCCATTTTGTCTCACATGGGTACATGTGCATTGTAATGTAATGTCATTTAAAGTGAAATTCGAAGTGTCGATAGTTGGATGTAACAGTCATGTAGTAGGTGAAGAGTCATGAGGGTAGATGAAGAGTCACAAAGGGGAATGTCAAGAGTCACCCCAACCTTTGCTATAAATAGAACCTCATAACTCATTATATAGGCTTTTGGTCAACCAAGCATCTGATATGAGTATCTTAGAGAGAGCTTGGACAGTATTGTAACAAGCCTTGGCTTCTCCATTGTGCAGAGCTAGTATATCTCTTTGGAGAGCAGGTGGTTGTGACTGTAACGTTCCGCTGTCGAAACTAGTGGTTGGACATGGATGTATTGCATGACTGGAACTTACACCTCTTAATATAACAAAGCTAGCACATTTCATGCATATGTCATATTGTATACCAGCTATCTTGTTTACTCTAAATGATATATGTATATGTTTGCTTACGCATGCATGTATGGACTATTATGTGAAAGTATGTATGAATCTTATTAAAATGTGTTGTTGGTTTAACCATCACTTTGGAGCGTTAGCTAACTTTCTTTCCAATTTGTGATGCATCTTTACTCGTGTGCTCCCTTCCAAGCCACGTGCTTGCCTCTATGCGAAACTGCGGTCAAGGCGATACCATACAACCCACTACTGGGACTCCTACACCAAACGGTCTAAGATCTAATTGGGACTTCCTACTGGGGAGATCCCCTGACCTATTGGTGGGTCCAACACCATCAACATTTATGGTGCTAGAAGGAGGGCTAGATGACAAGCTATGTCCTCTCATCCTATTTTGAACCTTTGAACATCTATCATGGAGTCTTGCACACTCAACCCTCCATGATGTATTTCACATGCCAACCTGTCCACATTACAAGGGAGTTCTTTGATCTCTTGTCTAAATACATGTATGATGATGAAGGCAAAGTGGCTTGGCCTATGTTCTTACATGACTTCCTTGCCATGCTTCACAAGGACGAAGGATGTTCTAATGAACAGGCCAGTCTGCTGCTTGCATACACACTTCGCGAATCTCCACTACGGTGGTTGTGCAGCCTACCGGCTAACAGCATGCACTCACTTGAGCACTTTTGTGATCTCATTGAAGATACTTTCCATCATTTTGATCCAGCGTATCTTGACCACCAACTGTTACAACAATGAAAGGCTCTGCATGAATCGCCTGATGATTTTTGCTAGTGCTTCCGTGTTTTGCAGTTTCAAGCTCCAAAAAGCCAGATGGAGTTTCAATATCTAATTGAGAGATTTAAGTATTACCTTATCAAATATGTCAAACTGAAGAAGAAATATGACCCCAAGCCTCGTTCATCATACTTTAGTGATGGAGCTACGCAATCAAAAATGGATGTGGTCACTGTCACAAGTGACTGTTCGTCGTCCCCTCATCAAACAGCTCCACCATTATAGGGTGATGTGGGAGAATAGGCACACACATCAGTTCAACAGTCACATCTTACCAGCATCACTTCACTTAATTTTCATTCAGATTCGGTTGTGATTCCATCGAGTTTTCATATGCATTTGTACCACAACCTCTGTCTCCATACTTAGATGATACTGCCTTGTGTTCTTCCATTCCGGACTCTACACTTGTTGTGAACAAGGATCAACCCATTAATGGGGTTGGTGTTGCACGACCAACACACGGTGTCATTCATGAATAGTATGACTGGGAGCTTAAGCATCAACACTCGACGAACGATGACTCCCTTTTGTCCAAACCTCCTCCATTATTTCCTAACATCTTTGGTGAACCTGCCATCCATGATTTCACGTGTGTATCTTCATCTATGGATGCACCCATTGTTGATCGCTCACAAGAAACACAGGATGTTAGTCCATCATCCGATAACGAAGATGATAAATTATTCATTGAAAATCCACTTGACTTTTCATCTTCCTTTTCTGGAAACACAAAAGATGGATTTGTTCTCTTCTCATATACCTCTCTATTTTGTTTATCAGATCATGAGGATACTGATGAAATCATTTATTTTTCTGATCACAGTTGTCATGATCCATTTACTCCCATATTCAATCACGATGATGATACTATCATAGTTGATTTTTCAAAGCCACCTGTTTATGATTATCTATCTAATGACGAAGTTGAAACACCCCAGAGTGTCAAGGCACTTCAGCCCGAGTTGATGGTTATGTCAGGCCCTCGCTATCTTGAGGTTGGTTTCACTTTCAATTAGGAAATTGTTGAAACACTTGAGGCTCCTCATCACTCATTTATACGCATTGAAGATCAAGTTCACACACATATCATGCTTCCTCCACTCGAACTACACAATCCCATCGCTCATGCATTGGAGGAATCTTACATTGCAAGCACATGTGCACGACGTGAGTTGTCTTTGTTTCTTTCATTTTCTTGCATTTCATAGTCAAGTGTATGTGTATGCTTCACAGTGGCACACAGAGTTGCACAGCACCATGATAAGTCCACAAAATGCATGTCATGTGCTTGCACTCACTTATGTCTCGTGGACACATTTAAGAATGGAGTGTGTTTGTCTTCATTGTTTTATCTTTCTTGTTTGTTGGTCCACACAACCGGGTTGCTCACGGACCATGCATTCACCATCAGGGGTCAACCAATGCGTCGGTGGTTGCATTGGAAATATCACTTCACGTGATTAGGCCCATGCACTATTAGCTGAGTAAGAATAGTGTTTTCTTTCAGCTTGTTTTCTTGAATACTTGTTTGCTTACTTGCTTTGCATGTTTGTTTGCTTTCTTACTTGTTTTCTTACTCGCCTTGTTTTCACTTTTACTTCCGATTTTGCTTTAGTTTTGTTTGCTTGCTTATTTTTGTTCATAGGTTAGTTTCGCATGAAACCGTGTGCGACTCTTGAAACAAGTTGGGTAAAGTGAAAGAGGCCTTATGCAGCTATCACTACTTGGTTATTTGTCATCTTGCCTCTGTATGAAGAACTTGTTAATTTTGGTCCATGATACATCGATGGAGAATACATATTGTTCAAAGTGAATCTTGGTGAAAACACAACACTTGCGCGCTAACTAGTGTCACCTACTCTAGTCGGTTGTTTTTGGGTTAACCCTTGGCAACTCAGACAAGTAGACTAAGGTGAGGGGGGAAACCTTAACAGTCACGTCAAAGGTATATAATAAACTACTCTTCTGAAAGAAAAACCTCTTCTTCTCTCAATAAGTCGAGATCCCTCTTTTGCCTTTGAAATGAATAAGTGTTATGCATAGTTATAAAAATGAAAAGGTGAAAAAATTCAAAAAAATGAAAAATGGATAAGGCGAAAGAAGAGAAAGGCTTCCTACGCAGAGAGGTGATGCAAGTAACTTCGTCAGGGTACTGACCAGGCTCGCTAGCAGCAGAGCGATGCTTGTGTTCCTATGCGACTCCACTGGGGTATTGTCTAGGCCTGCTGGCAGCGAAGCAAGACCAGAGATGAAATTAAGACTCTCACGACTATACTGCTTTTGCACCAATATACCCCTCAACCCCAATTGAAACCACTGTGTTGGCTTGGCTTGGAATTTGTGTCGACTGACCAAAGGCTTGGCATATGCTACATCTTACAATCAAGCAAGTGTGGAAAGCAAGATGACCAGAGAACTGAACAATACTTCCAGAGGTGTTAGACTTGATTTTCATGAACAAGGTCCATTTAGAGAGCTGGAGTTCTACTAGTGCATCACCAAGTGTTGTAGCGGCTACAACCACCCTCCAAAATTTTTCTTTAGCTTCATTTTGGAGGCCTCCCTACAAACCATCCTTAGCAACACTTGCACTGTCAAGTACAATAGCTTCAGTGATTTTCTAGCAGATTGCCAACCTATGCATGATAGATTGTTTTATCCCCTCACAGGTTGTTTCTCCAAACTTGGTCCAGATACAGGTTGAATAAATAAAAATAGAAATTAAAAAAAAAAAAAAAAAAAAAAAAAACAAAAAACAAAAAAAATACCACATAAAATTAAAATCCACCTTTATAAAACTTTATTAAACCTCATTAAATATTTGATTCATGTGAGGGTTCACTCCTAACTCTCTCGATGACATAATATTTTGTCTCTTTTTACAAATTCATGCCCCATAAAATTTAAAATATTTTCATCAAGCTTTATAAATATCAATTAAACATGCAATTAGAAAATTAACTTGATAAAACACCTGGATAATGCAAATCTCATCGGGTCATATCACAGATTTAATTCATGAACATGTTTTTAGTTCGATGTATTTTCCCATGGTCCATGAAGGATAAATTTGGCCCTTAGATCCGAAAGCATCATTCAAATTGAAAACCTTCGACTAAACCATGTTTCGAATTGTACGATCTTTGATCTGAATTTATAATTATCCTAGATAATTCTGGTAGATTTTGGGTGTTTATGGGGACTAATATAATAATATCCATTGAGAATCCTTTATCCCAAAGTATTGGATCGATTCTGAAATTACATTCTTTTGACTTGGATTCTTTTTTTTCAACAGAATAATATTCCATATTTTAGGGTTGTCACGTACAGGTTAATTTTACCAAAGTTTAATGAAAGATCAAATCGAAAAAATAATTTTCTAAGTGATATACGGTACGTAAATGGTTATATTATGGGGATATATTAATGAGGTAAGAAAGGTGAATTTATTCATTTCATTTTTAAACAATATCCAAAAATTCTAATTTTTTCTTTTATGATGGAGGAGAAATAATAAGGGAAGACTCTTAAAATATTATGGGAAAAAAGATTCAATTGGAAGAAATTAGAAAGAATAATTTATTTTGTTAAATTATGTCAAGCCATTAATGTAATTAACATTAATATTAGGGTTTTTGCTACAATAGGTTATGGAAACTGAATAGAAATCAACTCTCGTAAAGATAAAATGGTTATAAAAGATAATTAGAGGGAGGTGGTGGGCTTGGAAGGTGAAACCTTATTGTTTTGAAGGCACGTCATACATGTTGTGGTGGCCTGTGTCATTATGAATGTGATATTTCAATATGCTATTATGATTCATTGTTTTCTTTTATTTGTTCTTATTTATTTTATATTTAATTTACTAGTAAACATGAAATATTTCTGATTTGACATGATTATACAATAAATTTTTCATACTAGTTGATTTAATGCTTTTTAAATATATACTATTTATTTATTTTAAATCATATTTGAGTGACTTGTTGAAGGTAGAAATCATATTGATTCATGATATATATGATTTCCTTACACATTTTATTTGAACACAAATACATACCAATTATCTTTTGTTAATTTTGTTATTTATCTTACTATGTTGTTCTTTTACTTTACCTTCTTTTATTAGCCTACGTGAATGATTAATGATGATATGACACGATCAAATTCTTAATTATTCTTAATTTTAGTTCTATTACCAACCATCTTGGTAGGTATGTATCCTAATGCATATTGGAATTTACATTTTAGTTCTTAATGATTTATTTATTGAATAAGTTTTATATATTGTAAGCTTGCCACCTATATTTTATTAAAACATTCTTTTATTTATAATTTAGTCTATTATTTATTAAATGATATTATTATTGCAGTATTTGTATTTCTTCATAGATAACACTAGATATAAGCTTTGATGGTTATCTCAATTAATCGAGGTATTGTTGCTAAAGCACCTTTTCATTGGGAGATCATAGGTTCAATTCTCCTCGATCCTCTAAGGGTTAGGATTGGATTAGTTTGGTAGGGGAATGTGGTCGCTTTAGGTGGACCTACACTGATTTTCTGTGAAAAAAGAACACTAGACACAAGGAATACCCCTTGTGATTGGAGAGGGTCAGTATCCAACCTAAAGCGAGAGGATCATTAGATCCTCATTGGATGCCTTTTCGGTTGTTTCTTGTCACTAGGGACTAATTTAAGTAGAATTTTCCTCATCTCATGTAGACACTCAATACAAAGGATATTATTGCTTCCTAAGGGGGTAGGACTGATCCAAGTGGATATTAGTGGCCACCCACTTATTCCACTAAATCATAATATAATTTTTCTATTTTGGAAGTTTTCTATTTTCTAAAATTTCAGGTCCTAAATTTCTGGAGTCGTTTTGAGGACCTAAACGATATTTATTGGGGAAATAGACCAACATGGATCCTTTTTTGACATTCACAATCAAAGAAAATTCTCCTCATATATACCTTTCTAATGGGCTATCGTGCATGCCAAATGGATATCGTATGTCAAAATTATAACCTTGGGAATTTGACGTTCCAACTTACCCCATCAGGGCCCAAAAGCCCTTGGTGCTTCATCTACTATGGTCGGGGCTTTGGGTGTTTAGGGTTTCTCATTATTCCTTCATGATAAAAGGGCCTTTGAGCCTCATTGTAAGAGAGTTTAGAAGGTATGTAGTCATCACATCTCTTCTCAAATATAAGCTACCAACGTTCAAGCTATCTTGGTTTCATTCTACATGTAAACAGTTCGAGCATTTGTATTTATTAATTGAAGTTAAATTTCTTTGTATCTATTTATTTTGATTTTAAATATGTATTTCATTTTATTCCCTTCTTAAATCCAAATCAGTGGTATCATAGTTGTTTGTTCTTCCTATGTTATTTTGTGCATGTCCCCAATGATCTCGGGGTATAAGAAGTTGGGCCTTGAATTTCTTGAGCCCTTGCAAGACAGTGTTCACTGACCCCCACAACCCCCCATGGAGGAAGAAAATAAAGATGAGGGAGCATGAGGTCCTATAAATGTTTTGTTTAAAGAAACCCTTAAGGGTAAAAAAAAACAATTTGATGGATAATTTTTCCCAGATCCATCGGTGGATACGAATAACCGATGAATATTCATCCAACAACCACTTTGAAGGAACAACCCCCTTAAAAGTACAAGTTAATTTTGCACTCGTACAGGTCACCCCCATGCCAAGGACTGGTGGGATACTTACTATAAGAAAAGGCCAATGAAGGAATTCCCCCTATTTTAAATTGTGCCCTCATGGAACTATTTTAGGGATGTTGTTAATTAACAGTATTACTCTGTTATAAGCTATGAAGACAAGTACATAAAATGGACCACACTACGACAGGAAAGGGACCAAGAAGTGTTATCTTTCACAAACATATTTCATATCGTGCACACAAAGCTAGTATCAATGACTTTGAGCGACATTTGGTGCTACAATACCATGGTTGTCTATTGTTGATTGTGTTGGACCCGCCAAAATTCTAGGGATCTCCTTGATATGAAGTCCCAACTAGACCTCACATCATTTGGAGTTGGAGTCCCATCAATGGGTGTTAATGTTATGCCTTGAGTGCGAAAATGCAAAAAGTGAAGTATGGTAACATTGGGTGAGATCAAGTGTGTGACCCTACGGAGCCAAGTGCGATGGATAAAGGTTTCAACACGCGAAGGGAAAAGGAAGTGTGCCCCTTGGAAGCTTGTAATAGTATGCATCTTGAAAGGAATGTGAGCATAATGAAATCACAAGCTAAGATGTGGAATAGTCCACAAGCTAAAGTGATGAATTAACACAACAACACGCATTCAACAAGATTCATACAAATGCAAACGAAATAGTTCATGAGCATAAGTGTTGGTTAAATAACATACATTGCAAATACAACAATAATAGTCCTATTATATTCACCATTAGGGGAATTTTGAGGTCTAAAATGGGCCTCCTAAGAAAAATGTACAACCAAAATAAACTTTATAAGAACAAATAAGATTCAAGATGATTATGTCAACCATGGGGGATGATTCACCATTTTTTGAGTAAAAAGGTAAAAATATTAAAAAATAATAAAATAATAAAACTACTTTTTCAACTCATATTTTCAAATTATATCCCTAAGGTTTTACTCAAATTTTGAGCGGGAGTGCTCGTTGGATGAAAAAATTAATTCCTCATCCAAGGAGTACCATGTTGCATAGTTTTGATGGACCCTACTACACAAAAAATGAGAAATACATGAAAAAAATTGCAATCATGTTTTTCATCTATTTCTCATTTTTTGTGCAGTAGGGTCCATCAAAAGTATGCAACATGGGTACTCCTTGGATGAGGAATCAAATTTTTCATCCAACAACTCTTTCTGCTTGAAATTTGAGTAAACCCAGAGGGAGATAAGTTGAAAATACGAGTTGAATTTTTTTTTTCTTTTTTCCCTCTAAAATTTGATAATGTAATCTAATCTTATTTTGTTATTTCCACTATTATTTTATAATTTCCTTAGGAGGTCCATTTTAGACCTCAAAATTCTCTTAATGAACATATGCATGAAAGTGTGTCTACTCTAATTTTATTATTATAAGTGAAAGTTCCATTCATACATACACCAATGACTGGCCGCTAGCCAAAATAGTGGAAAATTAAATTCAAGAATGCATGCTCATCCATTACTCGCTTTATGCTATGGAAAAGCCAAGACACTTCACAATAATCCCAAGCTCCTTCTAAGCCTAAGCCTAGCTAAAATCTTGGCTCCCAAAATCCCTTTACAAGAGTTATGAGGTTCTATTTAGAACAAGAGGGGGTGACTCTTCAACTCCCCTTTGTGACCTTTGGACTCCCCTCATGACCCTTCAACTTATTTACAAGATAATGCATTACATTACATCATGAATCTTCATATTCCAATATTGGCACTTGGAATTTCATGTACAACATAATTACAAATAGTATTACAATTCACACTTGTACCCATATAGGACAAAATGGGGTAGAGAAAACTTGACATCCTAACAAGACAAAACACTATGATTCTTGAGTTTGGGGAAACTTTAGCTCAGAAACTTCCACTCGATGCTTATTGGTCACATATCGGTGCCAAGCTCGATAATGTGTGATGACATCCCTAAATTGTATAATGGTGTTTGGTTCAAGCAGAATCTGGTATAATGACTTGTGATGGGCCTCGGTATTGCAACAAGAATGCTACAACTCCCAAGGCTACCAAACTTAATTATCAACCTGAGGTCGTACAGACTTAAAAGGTATCACCACTATATGTGCTACATACAATGTGTCCTTCCTTTGTTGTCATGATGTAATGGAGTGCATGTACTGAAGTCAAATCCTAAACTAATTGCAGAAAATGAAATGTTCGAAATGGAACATTAACCTATTGCAAGAAAGAAAGTACAAGGAAAGAGACTGAAATCAAATGTTAAAACACACCATTTTCTAACTAACTGCTAAGAGGCTCTGCTTCAAAATAATGCTAAGTTAACATGTATGCAATCCTACTGTCCTAAGCTTGCAGATTCAAACCATCAGACCTTCTATTGTTGTGCATGTAAATGAATAAGATAAATTTGTTTTTCTTTTTGTCTTTTTTCATGTGAGAGTGTGAAAGGTAATCTCTTTTGGTGATGTGGCAGGTGGCTTCGAGATGATGATGAATGGTCAGAAGGCTTGGGAGACAAGTAGGGACCCTTTGCTAGCTTCCTAGAGAAATTTTCCTCAATTCGGCCTCAAAACAGGATTTCCTACATGATGCAGATTTCCTACAGCATGCTACAGTGATTTCCTATAGGATCCCTTGATATACTACTGGATGTACAAATTTACTATAATTCATCGAATGACCAAGAAAATCAAATCCAAATTGGATGGGAAAATTTTTTTAATGACTAGGATGTCTTAGGTCCTCATTCCAAGTGGAATCACTCAAAAAGACCTCTCTTAACCCATGCTAAAAAATAGAAAAACATTACTAGTCGAAGATCTAGAAATTCGAGAACTCGTGAGCTAGTAAATCTAAAAAATGCCTAACCTAATTAAGTGAAAATGCATTGGGGTAATTTTTTTTATGAACTAGAATTTTTTTGTGATCCAATGCAAGTGGAACCAACTCGATTGAAGCTCATTAGCATCCTCTAAAAAGTAACATAAATTTACTGTTCTTTGCCACAAAGGAGTTCCAAAATCTAAATTTGGGAATAAGAAAGATAATCCAAGTAGCTCAATGATTACTATGACCTGAAAAAGCTTTTCCAAGGATGAAATAATGCTTGTGATTCTACAAAATAACTTACATCAACCATTTAACTCAATGCTACAACAAGAAACCATTAATACTAAATGCAGAAATAGAAAGAAATAAAAACAAGAGATGCATGTGAATAAGAAGTGAAAAGAAGGAAAGAAAATTATACAAAAGGACTATGAGACTCTTGGGATGGCCAAGCCCAAGGAAAATCAGAGACCTATGGAGGAGAACAAGATTTAGAAGTTGAACATGACACCAATCTTCATTATTTTCATCAATAGAATTACATCCTTGCAAGAAAATACAACGGAGCTGCAAAATATGAATTCTCCCCACAAGAACAAGAATAGAAAAAAATTTCCCTGGAGGCCAATTCGACTTGGTCCTTATATAAAATGATTAGGAATCATTCCCAATTAATAGAGGAATATTTCCCCACCAAAATCCCTTGATTAGTGGATATGGTCCCCAATACTAGGAATTTGCATTAAATGGCAAGGAACGCATTCCTAGATTTTCTCAATCATTCCCTAGAGGCAAATTCGACTTGGTACTTATACAAAATGATTAGGAATCATTCCCCATGAATGGAGGAAGCTTTTCCCACAAAAATCCTTGATTAGTGGATCTGGTCCCCAATACTAGGAATTTGCACTAAATGGTAGGGAACGCATTCCTAGATTTTCTCAATCATTGGAGTTCCACCATCTGTGCCATAATTCCACAATATCTTGTTGATTTATTATTTATATGATCCTCCTGTAGTAGGGAACAAGTCCATAAATTATATTCTCCTCCAAATCTTCATAATCTGCCCAATCTTCTCATAATATTCCGCAAAAAAAATAATATTAGGAACAAATATTAAATTATTCATAAACCTTCCTAATGAATATATTAAAGTTAAAAATAAATTATATAATGCAGAAATATAGGTTTAATGTGTTGAATGATGGTCATGGGCCTTTATTTATGTTTATTTAGAGGCATGGACCTTAATCTATGTCTAATTTAGAGGCCCATCATACCCCCTGCTGAAAGTGTTGCTCATCCTCTGACCAACTTAATGACCTCATTGTGCCTCATCCATGGCCCTGGTGGCCTCTCTCTTGTGCATTAAGAATATTGGTTGTAATTTCTGCAAGAACAAGCCCAAAAACATATTTGTGCAAAGAAAAATCGTTGTTTCTTGAGACCATTGGCTTGCTTTCTTACCCTTATTCAAGATGGGTTCTTGCATATTTTTTTTCAGTTTAGCAAGGCCTTCCATATCCTTATCAACCTTCTGCTAAATGATATTTTGAGCCGAGGAAGGGCCCTCAACATGACTCCCATGCCTTTTTCCCAATTTTAGGCCTTGGACAAAAGCTAGAAAGAGATTGGAGACCTCTTGGAAAACATCTTTTCATCACTGCAGTTTGAGTTTTTTTTATGGTGAATGCCTCATTTCCTTTTGTTTCATTCTTCTTCTCTCTTGTGGCCTAGATGACTGCATAATGGCTTTGGGGTTCTCTTTTTTGATTAGGTCTCTCTTAAGCTCTGCCATCTTGGGGTTTAGCATAATTTGTTCATTTCTTACTTCTTGTAGCAACATTTTGCCTTCCTGTAGTAGTCATTGCTCCTCTTTCATGTTCTTCTAACTATATGGGAGTGATGAGAAATAATGAAGAGGTATTGGATGATGATGCTAGGGATCAAAGGGAGTATTGTAGGTTTGTGAAATGGAGAGGATGCTCTGTTTGCTTTTTTTTCAAGAATGAAATGGGATGGATGAATGATGAATAGATAGTGAATATGAAGTGTATGGAGGGCTTGGAGTGATGTGTGGTGACTTGGACTTTGCAAAAATTTCTTCTTTTAACTGATGTCCTCATTCCTTGAAATCATCACATTTCATAATTTGACTTTTCAACATTTCATGAGTGAAGGAGTGAGTTGCAATTAGCTAGTTGAAGACGGTTGAGACTGCTGACCCATCCTTAGCTTATAAACCTCATCTTTCATGCATTGACAATAAATTTCCAACTATAATATGCTCAAGAGAAGAGGTCAAGAATATTGCATACATGTACCTACCTAATGGTTGTTGGAGAGACCTGCATGTTGTTGCTGAGTTGATGTTGATAGGCAAGTGTTGGATGGTGATGCTGATGATCCTGTTGTTGTTGCTAAGCTCTA
The DNA here is from genome assembly GCA_000404065.3 of Pinus taeda. Classification (NCBI taxonomy): domain Eukaryota; kingdom Viridiplantae; phylum Streptophyta; class Pinopsida; order Pinales; family Pinaceae; genus Pinus; species Pinus taeda. The sequence continues at coordinate 48,846 of APFE031528187.1, forward strand.
GGGGAGCTTATTTGACCTCTGGATATCCATGTTGAAGCTGACTGCACATCTATGGCTACTTCATCATCATATCCCCTCAATTGTTTAAAGAAACCCATCCAATTGTGTCTTATGAATATTTCTAGTACAGGAGGGTGTTGATGAATCCTCACTGTGTTGATGGGTTCCCCTTGTCATTTTTCTCTGATGGATGGAAGTTTGTATATGTCTGATACCAAATTTAAAAATCATGTGTATACACTTCCCTTATGATGCAATCACTTTCAAGAAACTATAAGGGTTTTTTATGTTACTTTCACTTGGAAAAATGTCAGGAAATGTAGAGCCTACCTCTTTAACACTGCTTGATGAAGCCAACCTCTATTTTTCCCTTTCAAAACTGCTCACTACCAATCCTGTAGGTGTTGTTCTGTATCCTATAGGATCTCAAGGATTCCTGTAGGTTTTCAAAACAGTGACTTGTTTTGTCCATATCTCCCAAATGGTAGAGTGGATTAACCTGAAACTTTATGAGCATGTTTTCATCATCATTATGCACCTACCCATAAAAAAAAAATTGGTCAATGGATGCATAGATCTCGAGAAAAAACTAAAAATGGATGAAGGTGATGGAGGTCCATTTCCTGGAAACCGTACATTAGAATTTGTTGAAATTGCTTGGGCATGTTACCATCATCCATATGCATCTTCCCATGGAACAGATTTTTAAATGGATGCACGGATATCAAGAAAAGACAAAAATGGTTGTAAGAGTTGAAAGTTTATTTCTCAAAAATTGTGCACTAGAATTTGCTGAAATTGCTTGAGCATGTTACCATCATCCATATGCATCTTCCCCTAAAACATATTGGAAAATGGATGCATGGCTTTAAAGTTATGGCAAAAACAAATTTCTTCTCTATGTATTTTTGTATCCTGCAGTAAAGCAGAGCATCTTTTTTTAGGACAGCAAGCAAACTAAATGGGAGAAGTTGAGAATGATGGGTGGATGGTGAAAATAGATGAGGGTGATGGATTGGCATGGCCTTGGCCTTGTTGGAGCATTTGAGCAAAGGAGGATAAAGTCAAAATTTGACTTCTTTTTACTAGGCTTGACCAATTTTCCTTTTGGTACCAATGTGTTCTTATTAGTTGCAGATGTTGGAGAGTACATGCATTCATCAAAGATATGCATGGATCAAGTATTTCTTTTATTTTATTTTTCTTTATTTTTTCTTGTAGGCCTACTAGCCGCCTCAATGAGGTTTTTAACTAGTAGGTCTACCTAGGCGCCTTAAAGGAGGTTTTTACCTAGGATGTTTTCTTTTTTCTCTTTTTTTTTCTTTTTTCCAACCCATTGACCACCTCATGGAGGTTTTCAATTGATGAGCCAATCTGAAGCACCTCCAAGGAGGTTTTCACCTGAGATTTTTCTTTTTCTTTTTTTCCCCTACCCTAACCTACTTGAAAAACAAAATCACTTTCAAGTATAATAATACTTTCAATGGAGCCATGTGCACATCAAGATGATAGAAAAAATGATGTGGAGGCTTGAAATGTATGCTTTGACATGTACCTGGATTTTAGAGACCAAATGATTTGATTTTGAAAGGATCAAACATAGTTGAGGAAGAGACTGATGTTGCAACTTAATGACTGTCTAGAACCATATTTCAATATAGTTGTGATGTCCCTGGTCCTTTTCCTAATCTGAATCATTCTTCATGTTTTCTTCTACCATGACCTTCAAATATTCGTATTTTTTTTATTGTTCTCTTGAATACATGGAGGATTTGATGGTAACCATGAGGGAGCCTTTTTAATCTCTGATTTTGATGTCTTTTCTTCATTAAGTGCAACCCATGATTCTTTGATCTTCTCTTTCGAATCTTCTTCTTCTGGCTGTAGTCCTTCAATGATATCAACAGAATCTATTTTTTGCAATACTCTTACTGATCTATGGAGAATACCATTGAGCTCAAGAGGATATGTTTGCAAGTGTTGTACCTCAGCATTGCAAGTGGGTTGAGCTACTTCAATGTGTGGGTTTGGAAATGGTGGTACAAGTAGTTGAGTGGGAGTGTATATTTGAGATGGATGTGGATGTGGTTGTGGTTGTGGTGGAGGTGAATGGTAAGGATAACATGGAGTTTGGTATGGAGGATATTGAGGAAAATACTGAGAATACTGTGGATGCCTCCCATAAGTTCCTTGCCAACCTTGTTGCCAATATTGGTTTTGAGGTTGAGATGACCAATGTTGCCAAGGAAAGGGTGTGTTCCAATTACTTTGAGGTGGATGTGCATAAGCTTGAAATTGTGAATTAGGCTTTTGCGTCATATCAAGTTGAATAGGTTACCATGGTCCTCTTGGAGCTACATAACATTGTTGCATTGGCAATTGGCTTGCTCCATTGTCCTCTTAGTGAACTTCCTTAAACCTTGGTAATGAGGAGAAACATTTAACATCATGTGATTTTGCATGGACAACACAACATCTTATTTTTGCTCACTTTGTATTCCTAACATTTATACTTTTTCAGTTAGATTGCTAAGAATTTTTGCTTTGAAGTCATCAAACAAATTTCCAATTTTAGCTTGACTTACCGATCTTGATGTTGATTGACTTACTCTTGCCCTTCCTCTTGATATGTGTTTGCATGTTTCACAAATTTCTTCAAATGATAATTGGTATGCATCACCTCTACTCTTGAGATCAAGAAGATCAATCTACTCATCCCTAATTGTTCTAAGTAAGAGGGTTTTTAGTGTGTCGGATCCTAAATGATGTAGTTTTGTCCTCTTAACATTATACATGAACCTTTCTATTAGATCCTCTAGACTCTCATATTCTGTTTGATTCATTCTAAATATTTATTCTTTAAGATCATGATCTTTATATTTTTCTAAAAATATCTTTTGCATATCATTCCATGATCTTATTGAATTAGTCCCTAAGCTCATGAACCATTTAAGAGCTTTATCCTTCAATGTTGTCGAAAACAATCTCAATTTTTGAGTGTTCAATAAGTAACCATAAGATCTAAAAAGGATTTCAAATTCAAAGAGAAAGGTTTTCGGGCTCTCTAACCTTAGACCATGAAATTTTGGAAAAAAAATGGAGGGATTTTCTTCATGTGCACACTATCATCAGTATCTTGAATGGGAAATCCGAGAGGATTTTCCTCATTGTCTTCATCTCCATCAACTTCTTATACATTCTTCACCATCTTCTTCTTCTACCTACAAAATTGAATGGTGATTTGGCTCTTACTACACCACGTGATCAAATGGGGGGTGGGTTGGCGTTGGAGATTTTTTTTTTTTTTTTATGATTGAATGAAAACTATAATGCAATGCAATTTTCTACTTTTAAAATTAAATATGCCTAATGAAAAAAAATAATAATAATAATAAAATTTACAAAAGTGAAAATAAATTAATCAACTAGGGAAGAAAACAATGCATACTTTGACACCTCTCCAACAAGGGTGCAAAAAAGTGATGGACCTCGATATTGCAAGACGAATGTTGCAACTCCCAAAGCTACCGACTTTAATTATCAAGCCTGGGTTCGTACAAACTTAAGACGTATCGGAACTATATGTGAAGCATACAATTTGTCCTTCCTTTGTTGTCATGATGTAATGGAGTACATGTACTGAAGTCAAATCCTAAACTAATTGTAGAAAATAAAATATTCGAAATGAAACGTTAACCTATTGCAAGAAAGAAAGTACAAGGAAAGAGACTGAAATCAAATGCTAAAACACATCATTCTCTAACTAACTGCTAAGAGGCTTTGCTTCAAAAGAATGCTAAGTTAACATGTATGTAATCCTATTGTCTTAAACATGCAGATTCAAACCATCAAATCTTCTACTGTTGTGCATGTAAACGAATAAAATAAATTTGTTTTTCTTTTTGTCATTTTTCATGTGAGAGTGTGAAAGATAATCTCTTTTGGTGATGTATTAGGTGGCTTGGAGATGATGGTGAATGGTCAGAAGGCTTAGGAGACAAGTAGGGACCCTTTGCTAGCTTCCTAGAGGATTTTTCCGCAATTCGACCTCAAAACAAGATTTCCTATAGGATCCCCTGATTTACTACAGGATGTATAGATTCACTATAATCCATCGAATCGCCAAGAAAATCAAATCCAAATTGGATGGGAAAAAAAAAATTATTGACTGCGATCTCTTAGGTCCCCATTCCAAGTGGAATCACTCAAAAATACCTCTATTAAGCCATACTAAAAAGTAGAAAAACATTGCTAGTCGAAAATCTAGAAATTTGAGAATTAGTGAGCTAGTAAATCTAAAAAATGCCTAACCTAATCAAGTGAAAATGCAGTGTGGTAATTTTTCTTATTAACTAGAATGTTTTTGTGATATACTGCAAATGGAACCAACTCGATTGAAGCTCATTAGCATGCTCTAAAAAATAACAAAATTTTATTATTCTTTGCCACAAAGGAGTTCCAGGAATCTAGAATTGGGAATAAGAAAGCTAATCCAAGTAGCTCAATGATTACTATGACCTACCAAAGCTTTTCAAATGATGAAATAATGCTTGTGATCCTACAAAATAACTTACATCAACCATTTAACTCAATGCTACAACAAAAACCATTATTACTAAATGCAGAAATAGAAAGAAATAAAAACAAAAGATGCATGTGAATAAGAAGTGAAAAGAAAGAAGAAAATGATACAAAAGGGCTTTGAAGCTCCTTTGATGGTCAAGCCCAAGGAAACTCAGAGACCTATGGAGGATAACAAGTTTTATAAGTTGAACATGACACCAATCTTCATTATTTTCATCAATAGAATTACATCCCTCAAATAAATACAATGTAGCTGAAAAATATGAGTTTTCCCCACAAGAACACTAATATAAAAATATGTCCATGTAGGAAAATTCGACTTGGTACTTATAATGATTAGGAATCATTCCCCGTTAATGGAAGAATATTTCCCAACCAAAATCCCTTGATTAATGGATCTGGTCCCCAATACTAGGAATTTGCATTAAATGGCAAGGAACACATTCCTAGATTTTCCCAATCATTCCCTAGAGGAAAATTCGACTTCGTACTTATAAAAAATTATTAGGAATCATTCCTCATGAATGGAGGAACCTTTCCCCACCAAAATCCCTTGATTAGTGGATCTGGTCCCCAATACTAGGAATTTGCATTAAATAGCAGGGAACACATTCCTAGATTTTCTCAATCATTGGAGTTCCACAATCTGTGCTATAATTCCATAATATCTTGTTGATTTATTATTTATTATTGATCCTCCTGTAGTAGGGAACAAGTCTCTAAATTATCCCCTCCTCTAAATCTTCATAATCTTCCCAATATTCTGATAATATTCCACAAAAAAAATATATATTATGCACAAATATCCAATTATTCATAAACCTTCCTAATGAATATATTAAAGTTAAAAATAAATTATCTAATGCAGAAAGATCGGTTTAATGTGCTGAAGGATGGTAATATGCCTTAATTTATGTTTAATTTAGAGGCATGGGCTTTAATTTATGTCTAATTTAGAGGCCCATCATACCCCCTGTTGAAAGTGTTGCTCATCCTCTGAGTAACTTAGTGACCTCATTATGCCTCATCCATGGCCCTGGTGGCCTCTCTCTTGTGCATTAAGAATATTGGTTGTAAGTTCTACAAAGACAAGCCCGAAAACATATTTGTGCAAAGAAAAACCATTGTTTCTTCAGACCTTTAGCTTGCTTTCTTTCCCTTATTCAAGATGGGTTCTTGAATATTTTTCAGTTTAGCAAGGTCTTCCATATCCTTATCAACTTTCTGGTACCTTGTTCTGCCATTTGGACACCTCTAAAACCTTAAAATTGTGTTTAGATGAGAGCTAGGGCATCCTATAGTAATTACTGTCAAAACTACATGAAACCCTTTTTGAGCATAAATGACATTATGAGCCTAGGACAGGCCCTCAAATTAACTCCCATGCCTTTTTTCCCATTTTTAGGCTTTGGACAAAAGCTAGAAAGAGATTGGAGACCTCTTGGAAAACATCTTTTCATCACTGTAGTTTGAGTTCTCTTTTGATGGTGAATGCCTCATTTCCTTTTGTTTCATTCTTCTTCTCTCTTGTGGCCTAGATGACTCCCTAATGGCCTTGGAGTTCTCTATTTTGATTAGGTCTCTCTTAAGCTCTACCATCTTGGGGTTTAGCATATTTTTTTCATTTCTTCCTTCTTATAGCAACATTCTGCCATCCTATAGTAGTCATTGCTCCTCTTTCAGGGTCTTCTAACTATATGGGAGTGATGAGAAATGATAAAGAGGGATTGGATGATGATGCTAGGGATCAAAGGGAGTAGTGTAGGTTTGTGAAAATGTGGAGGATGCTCTGTTTGTTTTTTTTTCAAGAATGAAATGGGATGGATGAATGATGAATAGATAGTGAATATGAAGTGGATGGAAGGCTTGGAGTGTTTTGGTGACTTGGCCTTTGCAAAAATTTATTCTTTTAGCTTCTACCCTCATTCCTTGAAATCATCACCCTTCATAATTTGGCTTTTCAACATTGCATGAGTGAAGGAGTGAGTTGTAATTAATTAGTTGAAGGCAGCTGAGGTTGCTAACCCATCCTTAGCTTATAAAACCTCATCTCTCATGCATTGATACCAAATTTCCAACTATGATATGCTCAAGAGAAGAGGTCAAGAATATTGTATACATATACCTACCTGATGGTTGTTGGAGAGACCTGCATGTTGCTATTGAGTTGATGTTGATGTGCAGGTGTTGGATGGTGATGCTGATGAACCTGGTGTTGCTGCTAAGCTCTGGAGGAGCTTTTTTGACCTCTGGATCTCCATGCTGAAGCTGACTACAAATCTCTGGCTACTTCATCATCATATCCCCTCAATTTTTCAAAGAGGCCCATCCAATTGTGCCTTGTGAATATCTCTAGTATAGGAGGGTGCTGATGAATCCTTATTGTGTTGATGGATTCCCCCTATCATTTTTCTTTTATGGATGGAGGTTTGTATATGTTTGATACCAATTTTACAAATTATTTATATATAATTCCCTTATGCTACAACCACTTTCAACAAACTAGAAGGGTTTTTATGTTCCTTTCACTTGGAAAAATGTGGGGAAATGTAGAGCCTACCTCCTTAACATTGATTGATGAAGCCAACCTCTATTTTTCCCTTTTAAAACTGCTCACTGCCAATCTTGTAGGTGTTGTTCTATATCCTATAGGATCTCATGGAATCTTGTTGGTTTTCACGACGGTGACTTCTTTTGTCCATATCCCCCAAAACAGTAGAATGGATTGACCTGGAACTTTCTAAGCATGTTTTGATATTCATTGTGCATCTCCCCTAAAACAATTTTATCAATAGATGCATGGATCTCAAGAAAAACTAAAAATGGTTGAAGGTGATGGAGTGTTGGTACCATTCTAAGCCCTTTTTCCCATTCCAAAACATGACCATTTCCTACCCCTTTTCGTATCATCCATTCCTTAAATGCCTTAGAATTTAATTAAGTTAATAGTTTATAGTCGTTGGCATGCATATTAATTGATTTAGGGGTCTTGTGTTGACAAATTAGGATTTTAAGCCTAAATCACTACAGGAAGTCTTAACAACCTGTAAATGGTTTATTATGTGACATGTGGCATGACAGCTAGGTAGGAGCGGAAGGCATGGACGAAAAGAGGAATGTCCAAACATGGACAAACACCTACTCCGCATTAGAAACATTTCTCCAATCAGCACAGTCAACGCTCAGTCAACCCTAGCATGACGGCACAAAAGGCAGCAACAGCATTCAGTTGTTATCCATTCGCTTTCAAGTTATTTCCTATTTTGATTTTTGATTTATGCATAAGACAATTAGGAATATATCCTTGTTTTGATTTACCAAACGCAGCAACAGCTGCTATGGATAAGCATCCATTTTTCAAGGGATGCAATGATGTAATTAAAAGACAAGGCCGAGACCTGGGATTAGTTACATACACACACATTCATACAGACATATACTGTTGTTTTTACGTTTTGGAACAGAACCTCTGGTTTTTCGAATGAATACATTGCATACTTGTTAATATCGTGATCTTGGTGTAGCCATCGGTGTGCCAAAGACGCGGACGGGCCTTGCGTATATGGTAGACCGATCACACATTTCGTTTTTGTTTACATTTCGTTTATGCTCATACTCTGTTTATATATGCTCATACCCTGTTTATATTTGCATTACGTTCATCGTGTAGTCTTAATTTAATTTACAGTCAATTCAATTAGAACGCATGCGAATTATATATGTACTTGGAGATTTGATTGCAGGGATGAATGCGTGAAATCTATGTCTGTACCTGTGTCGAATAACCCTCTCTTGGATTACGAAATATATCCCGTAAAGGATTTAATCTCAGAGTTGTTTATGAAACATTGATATAGATAATGGTTATGCACTTGCTTTTACATGTCTTCTTTAAGCATTCTTGATTGCTGAATGATATTGAACAAGGGTTGCATGTTGATGTTTCTGTAAGGGAACCGAACCTTTCAAGATAACCATATACAGCATGATAGGAATTGCATTTAGTTGTTAATAGCACATGATTTAATGCTTAGTTAGTTTAACAATAGAATTAATCTCAGCATTAGGAGTTATAGATTGAGAATAGATCCTTTATGCTTATATACTTTAGGCACACGCCTCTAAGTAAACGCACCCTGGGTTGACAATTAATTTAGACCGATCTAGCCCCTAGATAGGACACTACATTTTGGCGCCGTTGCCGGGGAGGCGTACTTAAAGGATTGAAGTTTAATAGAAAAATCAACATAAAAAAATTTTAAGTTAACGCCATGCTCATTTATGCCTAGGTTTAGAGACAATCAGGGTAGATTTAAAAGAACCCCCCAACCTTCACAAACTAACCCATCACCATCAGGAGCAGACTCTGTAAAACATTTAACACCAGCTGAGGAAAATCTCATTCAAGCCTTAGAGGATAAGCAAAAATCAGGACAGAGACTTACACTCGTGGAAAGGCAAACCTTATATATACATAAATCTCAGAAGAAGGACTTTCCTAGGTCTATCACACAAGGAGAAAGTAGTGCAGTGATTTAATCCTCTCCAGAGACTGAACACTCCTATCTCAATCCCTTCTTTAAAGGAAGTGACTCTGATAAATCCATTAAGATGGCTGATGAAGGAGATGGGTCAGCACAAAATCAAAGGTGCAGGGATGAGGAAGAGTTCACTTTTCTTTTTCCCATACAAGAACCCCAGGAAGATGATGAGATCAAAATGAAAAATATACCACCATCAGTGCTACCTAATTTCTATGGTATGGCTTCGGAAGACCCAGACTCATTCTTATTCGAATTTGATATTGTATGCCGGACATATGGTTATACTGATGATGCCCATAGGCTCAGACTTTTTCCAGCCACATTAAAAGCATCTGCCTTGAGATGGTTCATGGGACTTGGTGAACATACTATCACAGACTGGGATGGTATGAGAAAAGTATTTCTAAGGAAATATCAACCTTCTGCAGATCTAAAGATTCTAAAGATGACATCTTTAGAATGACCCAACAAGAGGATGAAACCTTAGAGGAATACTTGGAACGGTTTATCTATAACTTGCAAAAATCCAAACACCGAACTATGCCTCTTGAACTGACTCGCTCAATATTCTTGAAAGGTATCAGAGATGAGTACATGGATGACCTCAATCTAATGGGAAAAGGTGACATCTCTGTTTTACCCTTTGAAGAAATCGCTGATCTATGCGAAAAGTATTCAAGGAGTAAAGCTAAGATGGGAAAGAGAACTTTGTCATCCAAGGCCATTAAGTCCAATTCCACAAGTGTCACAAGAGCTGAGATAGGCAACCTGTTAGAAGAATTCAAGACAGATTTATTAAACACAATAGGGAATCAAATTGACACTTTGAAAGCCAAAAAGAAACAAGAAACCGAGGACCAGGTAATGTCCATTTTCTGCCCCAAGTGCCGGAAGAAACATGCATTAAAAGACTGTCCACTAGATAGCATCCAAGTTTGTGCTTTCTGTACTGAACATCATGACATATTTAATTGTCCTAAGGTTAAGGTTTTGCAGAACTATAACATGGCAGCTAGTGCAGAGATGGAGCACATGTATTACATGGGCGCAAAAAGACCATGGCAACCAAGGCCAAACCCTCAAGGTATGTTTCCAAATCAAAACTTGCAATTTCCTACGAATGATCCGATGTATGTGCAGAATTCATGGAATGTACCAATGCCATGGCAGCCCCCAAACAACCCACAGCAACAATGGAGACCATCTCAACAATATACTCAACCTTATCCTACATATCCTCAGTCATATTCCTCGTACCAACAACCATACCACAGTACTCACATCCTCAACCATATCAGCAGTACCCTCAGCAAGTTGGTTATCCACCTCAGCCTACTCAACAGGCACTACCTGCTCCTCCACCAATAAATCCACCACAACTCCAATTTCCAGCTAACCCACAGCCTTCCAGACCCACGCAAATTCCTGCTCAAACTGTCCCAAATCTGAATAATAGAGCAGAGAGGCCAGCCTATAATATAGAAGAAGGAACTTCATATTCCATATTACCTTTACAGAACATAAACTTGAGGTCTGGCAAAGTACTACCTAGAGAGTCTCCAGTAACAGAAAAACGAGAAGAAACTGTAGAAAATGAAAAAGAAATAATAAATGAGAAACAATCAAACATTGACACCAGTGATAAGCAAATGCAACAATTGAAACCACCTTTTCCAGACCGATTGGTCCACATCAAACCTCCATTGTCTATACCACAATTTGATGTCTTAGATGAGCTTAAAAATGTCTACATAAAGATTCCATTACTGCAGGCTATAAAAGAAATCCCTATCTACACCAAAGCCATCAAAGACATGTGTCTCAAGAAGCCTGCTAGAAGAAAGATCGACCCTCAAACCATTCATGTCATAGGACATTTAGCAGGACTGATGACCAGTACTGTTTCCATAGAAAAGTATGTTGATCCTGGTATTCCTAAAGTAACCACCATCATTAACAACATACAAATTCCAAACACTCTGATCGATCTTGGAGCTGCAATTAATGTAATGACCTTAGAAACCATGAGAACACTTCATCTTACCAATCTGCAACATACAACAATCGTTCTTGAGTTAGCTGATAGGTCCAAAGTGATTCCTGAAGGGATTTTAGAGGACGTAATTGTCTCGCTGGACTCTTGGGAGTATCCGGTGGACTTTTTAATCCTTCAACCCAAATCTAATTTAGGCGGACACCCTATCATTCTTGGTAGGCCATGGTTAGCAACTGCTGATGCATTTATAGGTTGTCGATCTGGCAACATGATTATCTCTAGAGGGACAGAACGGAAACAACTTACCCTCTACCCATCAGCACAATCACCAGCAGTTACACACAATTTGTGGCTCGATGACAAATTTAATGACAAAGATGAAGTACAGCCCCTTTTCAGCATTGACCAAATCTATAATTTCCAAGAACATGACAATAATGATTTGGTAGAATTATTTCTTGCTCAACCAGATATCTCTGAAGATTTGAGACATGTCCAATATCAAGCTGCAGACATACTTTTAGCTCAAAATTTTCAGGAGACATGCACTATCCACTCTTTACAAACCAATTTTCTTGATATTTTTCCAGTTCAATCCATTACCAATACTCAGAGTAAGGTTATAGAAATCAATCTAGGGAAAACTTTGAATATAGGCAATCATTTGGACTCATCCCAACAAGATAGATTAATTCAACTCTTGAGGAAATATCAAACAGCCTTTGCTTGGGATTATACCGACATGCATGGCATTCATCCTGACACATGCACTCATCATATTTACACAGACCATACTATTAAACCAGTGAGGCAGCCGCAAAGGAGGATGAACCCCGTACTTCAAGATATTG
>APFE031528191.1:2956-15890 GCA_000404065.3 Pinus taeda
GCGGTGGCGGGGCGATTCTCAGAATCGCCCCATATTAAAAATAAATAAATGATATACAATAATGAAATAATCTAGCAGGTCCATCATAACCCGGGTACTTTTAAGCACCCATTTACGATGATGCTTCATGACTAATGCCCTGTAGTAGCATAATGAAATTTGAAGCCTCCAATGTCTTTGACTTTTTCGAAGAGTTGTTTTCAGTGGCCATAAAAGTTTTGGTGTGATTAATTATTTTATTCAGTTAAATATGAATCCGGCATCTGCTGATCAAGCTATGGATTTTGTTTTTAATGTCGATATAGAGGGGATGCAGCACTTTTACTCTAGCTTGACGAAATTGCCCGATCCTAATCAGCAGCACTTTTACGATACAGAGGGGAAGCATCATTTTTACTCCGGCTATGGCTACGGCTGGGTGGTGGGGTGATTTTGAGAATCGCCTCACCACCGCCCCGCCATCGCCTCGCCACCACCACTGGTAGCGGGGAAGTGGCAGGACGATTCTCAGAATCGCCCCACCACTCAGTGATTCTGAGAATCGCCTTCACTGAGTCTTCTCATAGAAAACATGTTTCTTTATCGTGTTTTTAGTTTTGGTATACCATGTATGGAGATATGATAACCTGTGATTGCATTGGTGGTGGGGCGATTGTCATAATCGCCCCAGCACCCGACGATTCTCAGAATCGCCTTCGCTGAGTCTTCTCATAGAAAACATGTTTCTTTATAGTGTTTTTAGTTTTGATATACCATGTATGGAGATATGATAACCTGTGATTCGGCTACAGAAAAGAAAAGCAACTAAAACATGTCACTTTCTACAATCATAACATTTTGAATTGGAGTGAGATTTGATGAATATGGAAAATCAGATCATATGGGTGATTATGAGATGGATTGTTATCATTTATAGAAATCTATTCTGCAAGAAAATAAAATTAAATTCACACTATAAGAAATAAAACTAATAAAGACAATGTGTGTCCTCATCACAGGGGGCCTTCCTAGTTGGGTCGCATATTATTAGAGTAAACTCCAAGATTTTAAAACGCTATAACTACAATTCTGAAATAGATCATGAACAATGCATCATACGCCGAGGAATTAAAAGACCAAAAAATATTATATTAACTTCAAAGTGTTACCAAACATCTGACTTGCTTCCATAAAAGGAATCACAAGTATTTATAAAGTTAGAAGACAATAATTGTTTGAGAGTTCCACTACTTTAATTCGGGACAAAATAAATGAATTACAAATCGTGTGGGTTACAAGGATTGAGTTGTTGATATGAGAGATTCATGAGGAGAGCATGAATATCTCTGGTAGATTACATGACTCGATTTTGTGGGATCTAATCGTTCATGTTGCGTCAACAAATTTATTATTTATCACATTACTTTGCCACCGCTTAGGACTATCTTACTGTGACATTGACCAAGCTTCAATGATGGCATGCATGGCTTCTAGGTGGAAAACCATAAACTTATTTTTCTACATCCCTTGGCTTTTAGTTTTGGTATACCATGTATGGAGATATGATAACCTGTGATTCGGATACAGAAAATAAAAGCAACTACAAAAATGTTACTTTCTACAATCATAACATTTTGAATTGGAACAAGATTTGATGGATATGGAAAATCATATGATGTGGGTGATTATGAGACCGATTGTTATCATTTATTGAAATTATTTATTGGAAATTATTGGAAATGGAATTCATTGGAATACATCAACCTTGAATAAGAGTATTGAACCATGGTGGATAGGATATTTATTCAACTATTAGTTGATTTCGAACTCCATCCAAAGGACATATCCATGTAATGGGGAAAATAAATATTCAATCAACATTTGGACTATTGGAAAGTTCCTTTTAGATGATTGATATTCCATGGCACAATATTTTAAGAGGTGTATTGTGAAAATAAGGAAATATGGGTATGATAAAATAAGGGGGTGGAAGCCTAAGAAAACCTAGAAGTGCTAATATCTAAGGAGAAAAAAGAGGATGGGACAAAACCAATGTTCAAGATTCAAAAAGAAGGTAATGAAATAAGAATAAAGGAGGGCGGAAATTGATTACAAGGGAAACAAGTGTGTAAGCAAGTATTAATCATATAAATGAATTTCACATGTAGACTTGAACATATATAATTTTTTTTTTTTAATAAATGTAAAATTAATTGTGGTTGGATGAATTATAGTGTTTTTTTCTTCACTTGATTAACATTGGTAGTGGATGATATGTAGTGAGTTCTTTTTATATATTACAATTCACCATTATTAAATTAATTGAGTTTGTTTTATTAATTTTTTAAATTCGTATAAAATTGATATAAAATGTTTTAAAGTGATTTCATGTTTGTGAAAATATTGAATTTTGATAAAAATGAATGCTGAGTAGAATGATAAATACATTCTATTTTATAAAAGTGACATGGGTGTTGAGGAGGTGACATGGGCGTTGAGTATGTGCTTGCATTACCATATTTTCTTAAATGGTATTTGAAATAGTTATTCAAGAAAATTTTTAAACATTTTAGCCTTTCATTCAGCAAAGAATTAATGCTCTTCAATTTCTTCCAGTTGCAATGCAAGAAATTGGGTTGAAGAAAGGGGACTTTAGTGAATCACGTGTGGGAAAAAAGGCAAAGGAACCCCAACCACCATTACATGGAATTTTTGGAAAGACATACATTGGGAGATTTACAGACATCAAAGACCCATTAGAAGAGGAAAATGAGAAAAAGGAAACATAAAATATTTTGGAAGAAGACAATGATGAAACTCTAGAAGACGAAGAGTTTGGATTACGTGACATTGTTGATTAAATTTATGTTATGCTTGGAAATCAAGCTTTGCAATGTTTTGACTTTGACATTTTATGAGAAGAATAAACACTCAATTAGGGTTGTTATACGTTCAATATTTGTAATATGTGTTTTTTGCATTGATTTTTAAGTTAATCATTATTTTTTGAAAAAAAAAAGTGATTATTATTATTATTTTGACATGAAATTCATAAAAAAAGCTATTATTTAAGCATTTTTAGTTAAAATTATCATATAAAAATTGCGATTTTCACATGTCAATTCTAGCAAAAAATTATCAAAACATGTAGTTTTTTAGTTATATTTATGTTAAAAATGGTTATTTTATTTCCATTGTTAAAAAATATTGTTTTTTAGAAACAATTATTTCATGTGGACTGAAAAATTAATTAAGAATGTATAAATATGTAGAATATCGAAAATTCTAAATATCGACCTCCTAATTTAAAAATGCAAAACAATAAAAACCCCACCAAAAAAAAAGTTGAAATCAAAATAAAAAACAAGAAAATGTGAAGAAAACGACCACTTCAAAAATGATTAAATTTACAAAATAATTATTTACATTTTATACACTAGAAAATTTAAAGCCAAAAAACAGGTCTTTTAAAAAAAGGGGGTGATGCAGAATACTCACTTTTTAAAATCAACATGAAAATCACTACTATTCAAAAACGTAATATACATAAAAAAATTAAAGTGCCAAAAACTATGCTCTAAAAAAAACATGTGCGTTCTCCATCACCCCTTTTCAAAATCAGGTCACTTTTTTGCTATCTCTACGAAACGGGTAACAGTATCAGTTCCCGTTTCAAAGTTTACATTGTTTTACTTGGGAATGTATCTTCTCGACATTATATCACCTAGACCACTGCTTTTTTGGCCTAGCCTAAGAATCCTCACTGGTCAGAGCTCTGATGTTCAACTTGCATTTATGTCAATTTGTGCTCTGATTTTCCATGACTTAAGCTCGACAGTGTTTTAATTTTCTTCTAGAGCCCATTTTATGTAAGTGGGTCAGGCCTTGTCAATAACGCCTATTCCCTTATTTGCAGTCTCATCGACCATGATAATGCTTCCACTTTGAATGGTTGGCGGATGAATGAATTGGCTATTTTAAATGTTGTGGTTTATTTTCTCTGTGGTACTTGCATAAAATGTTTATATGCATCTGTCTGCCCTGACATAATATTAGAGGTCCATTCCCTATGTTACTATCCCATTTCGTGTATTGGTTGCCTCACACACAATCTGCCATTTGTATCTACACACCCTGAAGATTTGTTGAATGATCTCAAATTACCATCAAAATTCTTAGATTTTGGAGACTTTTTTTTATTGTATCGATGGTGGAACTAGAGGTACAATATTGCATGTTTTCAATCAGGCATTTTCTTATGGCCCCCCTCAACTAGTGATGCTTTTCTTACTTGTACCGATTAATAGCAGAATATTACACTCTTGGTGACTATTTTCTTCAACAACATGTAGAACCTAGTATTTGATAAAGCATGTGTATCTTATAGAACTTGTAAAAAATATGAGTTTATTGAAATTCTCTTCCAGTCTTCCTTTTAAGTAGCACATTGATCATTTACCAGGATATCTTTAAATTACCTATTTATTTCATCCATCGTAATTGTTCAATATAGGTTGTGATGTGGTCTGAGTCAACCTAGATTTTGTAATATCGCAGCTCAGCCTAGAGGCTTCCATTTTTTGGAGATGCAGTCGAAGCACAAATATAAAGTATATGATCTGGATTTTTTTGTTGTGGTCCTCATTCGATTCTCAAGAAATTTAATTAATAGGTAGATTCAAATTAGATCAATAGGCTGATTAAAGAGGTTTATTTGTTTACAAAGGAGGAGGATCTCTAGCTATTCTCATCAACCTAAAAATCACTCACACAAGAGGTGACATATTAAATCCCAGTGATTGACATGCATTATATGTAGACATTAGCCAAGGGATCTTCCTCCATCTAGTAGCAGCGTATGGTGCATTCATAATTGTGTTGAATATGTGGAATGTTCTTTTAACTGCTATGGAGTTGTTGCAAGTGGGTGAAGACTGCGTTGAACTGGTTGTTGTTATTGTGCATATGTGCAAAGCATGTGATTTGGTCAGTCTTATTGAATACTAGATATATTGCTGGCTCTTTATATATTGCATTCTAGTACATGCGTTGTTAGCCCTCCATAAAGTGTGTTGTATAAAATGTGTTGTGATGCATTGCGAACCTAAAGCTATCATTCCATAAGAGAACAATGCCATTTTTTTCTCGTGTCTACTATGATTTTAAAGATATTATCCCATTCAAGTGTCATTTAAATACGCCTTTTGGTTTATATAATAATAGTCTCTCTCTATATTGGTATGAAGATAAAGGTTTAAAGGATCCGAAGTCAAGACTGATTATTATTCTACTACCATCCATTTGAAAATTATTATGGTTGATTCATTTTCCAATAATCTACGAGGGAAAGAGGTCATGCCAACATTGAGGCCAAGCAATTATACAAAGAGAATGATAATGTCATTTCAACATAGTCCATTCCTTTAGCTCGGTCCTTGAGACCTGAAGAGTCATACAAGATTGACAACAGTACGTTACTGAATGTTGCACATTTAGAAGTTTTTCCTCAAAATATTACAGTCTCATTTGATAACGTAAATAGACCTACATGCACCAACTTTTGCCCTCATTTTTTGTTTGAATTATTCTACTCAATAAGATTGATTAACTAGTATTGTATTGAAACATAAGGTGAAGTTGAAACAATTTCTTTGAAGTTTTTAAATGGCTAAAATTGAGAATTTATTAGAGTTATTAAGAACTCGAATAATGTTTATTGTTGAAAGAACAATTAAAATCAAGAAGGACACTCTTTTCGATATTCAAATATGTCTGCAAGGTGCACAAGAAATGTTTTTTTTTGTAGCTTGAATCACAGTTACAACAAGAGGAGCTACAACAGTGTAGTCATCACTCTAAACCTAGTTTTGTTTAGAATAATCCACTATAATAAATAGTTTTTTCAGTGTTACTAATCAATTTTTTTATAAAAAATTTTGCTTAGCTCGCAAACAAAACTGCTTTATAACCAACCAAGCTGCTGTTGGCTTTTCAATGTAGTGAATGCATGGAACCATAATGTTGTTAGCATTTCAAAGCAATAAAACAACCTAGGCTGTAAGCCGAAATGTTTTTGTGACAAGAAAAAGATACAATCCATCCAAAATCCACATCATAATGTGCTTACAACCAAAAACATATGACACCCATATTCTTTATGGCCCTGAGAATCTTGTAAGATTTCTACATTATAATAGACTATAGATGTTCCTTCTCAAATGGATTTTCACTACAATGTCGCGCAAAATATGAAATAAAACAAACTAGGTTGTAAGTCAAGATGTTTCTGTGACAAGAAAAAGATACAATCCATCAAAAATCCACATCATAATGTGGTTACAGCAAAAACATATGAGACCCCTATTCTTTATGGCACTGAGAATCTTGAGTGCCAAAAATCCTCGAGTTACCTTTTTGAGCCACGTTAGTTGGCCTACCTAAAAAGGGTTGATTAGGAAATGGTTGATTGGCGCCATATTATTGAGTCCAATTTGGAGCTTCCAACCATGGAGGTATTGAGTACACATACCGCACATTTGCACTACTGATCCCTGCATTAAATTGAGGTGTGTAATGAGCATACACAGAATTGACACCAACTCTAGTAGGAATAAGGCAAGTGGGTAAACCCTCAGTTTGATAGTGAGGCACTTGAATGTTTATGAGATCTTGGAATAATGGTGTATTATCTGCAATGGAGTCCAATGAGTTTGAAATAATCCTGGTTTCATCAGCTATGCTTGTATCATTGTCAACCATATTGATCATCTCTTGTTCCTTTTCAAGCATTTGTTGTGCCTTTCTTGATTCCTTTTCTTGTCTTGCCATTTGTTTTTGCTGGTCCTTAACTTTCCTTGCTTTATCTCTTTCAATCCTTTCATCTACTTGACGCTGCGCTGCAACAATCCTTACTGCCTTTTTCTCCTCGACTAGAACCTTCTTTTTCTATTTTAATTCTTGCATTTCAAATTTCTTTTTTTCACACTCAACTAACAGATTTATATATTCCTCTGATGTGAGTAACTGTGAGCTTCGGCCCAAACAAAGACTACCTGGTGCAACTTGATTTTTTTCATTGATACTCTCTCTACTGGTAGCTTTAGGAACAGGCCAAGTATCTTCTCCACCCCTGCCACATGCATGTCATTGCTTGGTAC
The DNA here is from genome assembly GCA_000404065.3 of Pinus taeda. NCBI lineage: Eukaryota > Viridiplantae > Streptophyta > Pinopsida > Pinales > Pinaceae > Pinus > Pinus taeda. The sequence continues at coordinate 10,093 of APFE031528191.1, forward strand.
TTCCCTTTCAGTATCTGATGGAACTGATTGAACTGTATAATTATCTTCATTTGATGCCTCATTATGTGCTTCATCTTCTTCCATTGATCTATTGTCCACAAAAAAATGAACAATTTCACGGTTCAATTCGACTAGTTGTGAGGGCATGTTCATGCTTTGTTCATTCGTTGTTGAGACACTATGTGCATTCATATTAATCATTTCTTCTGCTAGCCATGAAGGTGGGGGTACTTGGCTTGGAAATGTCAATTGGTCATTGTCAACTGCATGTTCAACAATGTCATTAACAATATCAACAACAGGAGTTTCATGTTCTTGAGTTGGTGGAACGATCTCCATGTTACTGTGAATTTGTTCATGGTTATACTATGTTTCACATGCAGTTTCATCATCTTCATCATATAAGTGTCCTTGAGAGAGGGAAATCATATTACTAGTTGCAACAACATCATCTTGGTCATCTACTTCTTGCACTTCAACACCTATTTGGGCATTTCCTTCTTCCTGACCATACACATGAAATGCTTGGCTACAACCAGTATCACGCATAAGAGCATCATAGTTCAGTGGCCAGATTCCTGTCCTCCTAAAGCCAACCTTGATATTTGATGGTGTCAAAGCCCTTTTAAAAGCTTTACTTGCAAGCTCTGCTAGCTCAAACCTTTTCACCTCAACCCTTGGATTCTTTGCCATCCATGAAACACGCTCCGACCTGAAATAGTTCTTGAAAGGGCCAAACACACTAACATCAAGGGGTTGCTGTCTGTGAGTGGTATGAGCGGGAAATGTCATCAGGTTGATGCCTACATTGTTTGCTTCCTCAATTGTTTGTACATCCATGTGGCTCCCATGGCCATCTAATATCAATAGGTGTCTATTATTAGGTGAGATGCCACCTGGTACTGATGGAACAAAATGAAAAATCCAACTTAAAAATAGTTCTTTAGTCATCCATGCATGGGGATGTGTAGTCATGCATGTGCTTGGTTCACAGTTCTGTATATAGTTTTTTAGTTGATTTTTACCTTTGAATAGATAAAATCCTGGGATGAAGTACCAATTGCATTGACACAAAATGAAATAATCCACTCCCTACTCTTAGGCAAAACCTTTGGCACATTTTGGCTCCCTCTCTTGGAAATTACCTGCATGCCACAATTCCTCCCTACCTATAAACCTGTTTCATCATAGTTACATATATGGTCTGCTCCATAAGAATGTTTATTGTAAGCACTAGAAAGTGTGTCATAGAACTTTTGCACAACTGCAGGGCACAAATTTAATGCTCTGTCTTTGTCAAGGCCCTCATCAGTACGTAATACAAGTTCTAGATGCCTTTTTTTAAACCCAAAGCACCATGATTTACCAGGAAACCCATCTTTGAATGTGCTTGGCCTCCCTTGACAGATTTGAGCAATTGTGGATTTGAGTTGTATCAACTCTAGCCCATGTCCCAATTGGGCCATCTCTTTACACCACTCAACCACCTCGACCTCCTCCTCCTTAGTCATAACTGTAAGAGGCCCTCTACGTTTTGTATGAGTCAGTCCATTTATCTAATAATGTATTGATGAGGGAGGAATACCATGTTTTTTTGTAGATGCTCGAACTGAGTATCCATTAAAATATATGTCGTTAATTGCAACTAACATTTCTTCTTTTTTCAATCCTCTTATATCACTGATATTTTTAGTTGAACTTGCCCCTTGGACCGTTGTTGATGGTGGTTCTGTGGTTGATGCTGTGTTAACATCAGCTTCAGTCGCACGGTCGTCCTCAACAATGTTCCTTGGGGCATTGTTGACATTGACATCACATGTCTTGTCCTCATCAGATGATGTGCATCGCAGCTGCACACCCCTTGTCACTCTCCTGCCACTTCTCCTTGTACGAGCAACATAACTACCTTTCGCCATAGATGCAACAATCTGTAAACTTATTGCATGCATTTAGATAAGAATATTTGTAAACTATGCTTTCATACAAGGAAAAAATACTTCTGCTTTATTACGGGATATTATCAACATGTATGTTAGTATCCTTGAAAAACCAAATATAGAGAATCATTTTGTTGTATTTCTTCAAAATTATCAGCGATTGTTGTTTTGATAACTTGTCTTTACACTTAAAATACCATGATTGTATTGATTGGTTTTGTTATGCATTTCCCAACAGAGCTCTTGTTCAGTTTGACTACTTAAAATATTGTTTTGTTGTTTTCTGTAAGGATGCACTTCTCCAGAAATGGATCTCTGTCTATCAGGGAGTTATCATTGGCCAAATCAAGCATGGTATTTAATTTGACCAAGGCTCCAACTTGAGACCCCCTAAAGCACTCTTGATCACAACTTTGCCACCGTAACAAATTTTTTCCTCATGTCACTTACAGTTGAAGTTTCTAGTCATATAAACATTCATTTCAACTACAACTCTTATTTGCATCTTGTCTACATATATAAGGGAGGACATACATTTTTCTTAAATCTGAAAAGCATATTATCGATTTGTAAAGTTTTGAGTAATTATTGACCTCATATATCAAATTAGATAAAGTGAATAGGAGTAATGAGGGTGTAGTTTGCCACATTTGCAATAATTTGAGGCTAGTTGTGCCTTCTTTGTGCTCCTTCATTCTAATAGGCTTCCCCTTGTGTACAACAACCTTCAAATAGGGCCCTTCCACTGCTTCTTGTTCATTTGTTTATGTTATTTTCTTCCATTTAAATTGTTTTGTTTACTTTTGGATCATATTTCAAGAATGATCTAAACCCCCTTTTCCTTTTCTCCTTTCAACTTTTTGTTCACTTTATTTTGCAGGTCTTGTTTATCCTACCATTAGTCTTAATGATGTTTATTGTTGGCCTCATATAAGGTTTTCGGTTCCAACACTGAAATTTGTATTGCAATAGTTGACCATTAATTAGGAAACTCATCTGAAGCTTCTGATATATATTACATCCAACACAAGGACAATAAATCTATGCGTATCTTTCAATTGGGCTATAGTTTTTGTTTCTTATTATAAAATTTCATTAAGCTTTTGTTAAAAATGATTCTTAGAAAGAAATTGCCTTGTGAAATTATGGTTAAACAAATTTCAATTGTGTTGATCATCATGTTCCTTCATATTTTTGCATGATGTCTTATGATAAGTTGCTATTTTAGCCTTCATGTCACTAGAGAAATGTCAAAGAAACCAAACATCTGCTGCAATACCTAAGGTGCTACCATTATTGTGTTAAGTGAATGGAGGCTAGGGCTCCTTCACTATGTCCAGTACTTTTAATTGATAAGATGTATAAAATTTCATTGTCGTGGCAACTTGTGACCATGGTTTACTTCTATTACGAAGACAATAGTTTACTGCTTCAGAAATAAAATGGTATAAGATGATAGTTACTGCTTCAGAAATAAACTGGTATAAGATTTGTAGAATTAATTTCAAAACAATGACTTTTCTTGCTGGGCACACCAAGCAAATAAAATAAATACTTTCCTTACACTAAATTGAAATTAAATTACGTCTATAAGTATGAACATAGAAATAGGTGAATTGTGAAATCGAACTGTAGGTTGTGTGTTGATTTTCATGAAACTGAAACTTAAGGTGCTACCATTATTGTGTTAAGTGAATGGAGGATAAGGCTCCTTTACTATGTCCAGTCCTTTTAATTGATAAGATGTATAAAATTTCATTGCCGTGGAAACTTGTGACCATGGTTTACTTCTATTACGAAGACAATAGTTTACTGCTTTAGAAATAAAATGGTATAAGATGATAGTTTACTACTTGAGAAATAAAGCGGTATAAGATTTATAGAAATAATTTTAAAACAAATACTTTTATTGTCGAGCACACCAAGCAAATAAAATCAATACTTTCCTTACACTAAATTGAAATTAAATTACATCTATAAGTCTGAACATAGAAATAGGTGAATTGTGAAATAGAACTGTAGGCTTTGTGTTGATTTTCATGAAACTGAAACTGAATCTGTAAGAATTGAAACTGTAGGAACTGTGATAAATGAAAAAATAACAGTAAGAAAAATGTGTTATAATTGATATGACTAACCTCGATATACTAGCAACGGTTCTGTGATGTTTTTCCTTCAAGATAGCTAAATAGTTTGAAAGCATAACATGCAACTTCAATAGTGGTTGAACTTCTTTTATAGTTTTTGGCACTTGAATTTAATTGGTGGTAAGGATGGACATGGATTGCATTGGCTTCATTTTGAATGTGTGGTCTGGATTTATTTTGATGTGATCTAATGGTTGGGAATTTTCTATTTGTTGATCCATGTGCTTTGATTTTTTTTAATGAGAAATAGAATGAGTTGGCTGTAATTTATTGAAGTTATTGGGTTGGGTTTCATTTATTGAACAAAGTGGGTTTAAATGTTATTGGTTTGGGTGTCATTTATTGAACATAGCGGGTTTAGTTGTTGAACAACACAACAGTTATGGCCATAGTTTTAAAAACCGTTCTTGCTAATGGGTTACCGGTCTAACCGGTCAGTTAGCAAGCTCACCGGTCGAAACTGGCCAAAAAACCCAGTTCAATTGCCCATTTCGACAAATTTTTCCATAAACCAGTGCTAACCAACTAGTTTAGGACGGAACCGGCCAGTTTTGTATCAAACCAGACGGTTCCGTCTTAAACTGGCCAGTTAGAGGCACGCCCACCGTATTGGTTTTGGGGGGAAAATAAGGGTGTTTTCCCTCCAAAAATACCCTCTCGAAGCTTTTAAGAGGTCCCTCTCACTCTCATTTGTCTCACACAACTGAGTTGGAGTGTTTGTGAGTTTGTTTGTGAGCTTGAAGAGTGTTGAGTTTTTGCTGAAGTAGTCATCTTAGAATTGGAGTTGGAGCTATTTTGGAGATAGTGTGTAGCTGTCAGTGGAGTTTCCATCTTCAGGAGGAGGCTAAGGAAGCTAGTTTTCATTTCCAGATATGGATTTATACTTGAAAATTCCTCATTTGACTATTGTCCATGATAAAAAAAAAATTATGTGTTATAAACTTCTCACTTCTATGATCTATCATCTATGCTATGAACTCTCCAGCTCTATGCTATCCAAATTTGTAGCTTGCATGTGCATTTGTTTTTCTACATTTATCTTTGGTTTTCCATGTTACTTAGCTACAAATTCTTTTAAATGGAAAATTTATTTGCAAATTGTTATTATTTCAAGCAGACATGGCTCCAAAAGGAAAGGACAGTGCATGGGCTCATTGTGATGTACTTGATGGAAAAATGATATGCAAATTATGCCATAAATCTATTGGAGGTGGGGGTATTCTTAGGTTGAAACAACACTTGGTTGGGATAAGAGGCCAAGTAAAGCCATGTGATGCACCAAATTCATTGTTAGGTCCTATTAGAGTAGAATACATTTACAAGCTTGAAAAGTTTTATGAGGATAAGGCTAGGGAGAAGGTTATCCAAGATGACATTGCAAGGAAGAGAGAATTATTAGAAGCCATGAAAGACAGTGGGTATGATGATTATGAGATTCAAGACTCCTCTTCTATCCCTTCTACCAATGACCCCTTTCACTATGTTCATCCTTCTTTTGGCCAACCATCAAAAAGAACAAAGAGAACAAACGTCCAAAGTTATTTCTCATCTTCTGCCAACATTACCTATTATAATCCCACTTCCTCCCAGCCAAGTTCTCAACCCACTTTGGATCAACATTGGAAAAGACAATGCAAAGAAACTTCTCATCAAAACATTGCTAGGTGGTGGTATGATTCAGATATCCCATTTAATGTTGCTTTCTCACCTTATT
>APFE031528196.1:8761-44193 GCA_000404065.3 Pinus taeda
AAGAGAATGCAAAAACGACGATGATCTTCATCTTATTTAATAGAAATTTAATCTAGATTGGTTTCATGTCTCAACAAATATGACAAGTGCTCGAAGAAAGGGAAGCATAAAGGAGTTTCTACGTCTATTTTTGTCATTCCAAGTTTATGCCACTGATAGCCAGTTGAGCAAGGAATTGTTGTCATTTATCGCTAAATTCTTTTCCACTGTTTATTTCCGCATGTCATCAATTTATGTTAAAGTCTGGAAGAAAGGGAAGCATAAAGGAATTTCTACGTCTATTTTTCCATTCCAAGTTTATGTCACTGATAGCCAATTAAGCAAGGACCTATTTTCATTTATCGCTAAATTCTTTGCCACTATTTATCTCCATATGTCATCAATTTATGCTAAAGCCTAGACAATGTTTTGGAAAATTTGTTGTGGATTCTCCTTGTTAATTTAGATGGTCATGTAGTTGTTCTTAAATTGGAGCTAGGAGACTCATTTTCCAATTAATTCTCATTGAGGAACTACTTTTTATGACATTGTTTTGGCTTTGGGATGAATGTGTAGAGCTTTATATGAAGCCCTTCCCACTTATAATTTGTATTGTAGAAAAGGATTGATGTTCAACTAGAAACGATTTCTATTCTTTTTCATCTGTAGATAGCCACATTAGCCAATACGTTGCATTATGGGTGTGTCATATTTTCCAGTCAACTTGAAAATGACTCAAAATATAGAAAAATAGAAAATAAATATTTTGATGAAAATAAAACTGTAAGAAAACTGAAATAAAAACTGTGAGAAATGAAAATAAAATTGTTTTGTAATTGAAATAACTAACCTGAATATATTGTGAAATGTTCTGTAATGGTTTGCCTCCAAGGCTGGTGAATAGTTTGAATGTTAAACATGCAACTTTAACAGTGGTTGAACTTATTTTATAGTTTTTTGCTCTTGAATTTAATTAGTGGCAAGAATGGACATGGATTGCAATGGCTTTATTTTGAATGTGTGATTTGGATTGATTTGGATATGATCCAATGGTTGGGAATTTGTTATTGTTGATCCATGTCCTTTGATCCATTTTAATGGGAAATAGAATGGGTTGGGTGTCATTTATTGAACACAATGGGTTTAAATATTGAATAACACAACAATTATGGCTGACATACATTAACTTTTGTTATGTGTAGGTATGAATATGCATTTGGGATACATAGCTTCAGTTCATATCAATGGGGGTTGAAGTGACTGCTACTTTGTACTTCTGGAATAGACCATTTTGGAAGGATTTATGGTTTTATTGTTTTCTAGTTGGGATAAGATGATTTGTACTGTTGATACTTAAAAAACTATTATTGGATAGTTGTGGGCCTAGTAAATGTTTTGGGAAATTTTGGACATAAATTAAAAGATATTTGCATTTAATGTTATTTGTTTTTGTTTAAATATTGGTTGCACATCTCTCAAGTTCTGGTGGCATGGTGGGACCAATGCTATAGCAATCACTGGTCTCTGCACAACATTAGACATCTCCCCCCTATATATTCAAAAAGGTTTTAAATTTTTGATTGATTTAAAATGTGGAACATGTTTTCATATATAGTTGTGTAGTAATTAAATTAAAATTAGTTAAAGTAGTTGAATTAAATTTTTTCACACTTCTTTTTTAGCATATTCTTTAACTAATTTTACTACTATTGAAATGCAGACCATCACAATTAAAATAAATGTCCAACACATAAAATTGAATATATTATAATTATATATATATTATATATATAATATTATATATATATATTTCAATAATGATTTCTCATTGAATTATAATATCTTAAACTATATTCTAAGAGAACAACTTCGAATTTAATTATAAAAAAAGTCATTTTATTACCCCTTGTCCAATGTCATCTTCAATGTAAGTATCATTATAAGAGAATTGATGCGCAGTATATTAATTTCTGAACTTTGAGAATTAGGTTTTTGTGTGAACAATATCTAAAAGGCGAAGACTATTCAGAGTGGAAAGCAATGGGGGGAAGAGTTTTTGGGTCAACCATATTTTCATTACTAAGAGCTTCCTAGACAATAATGGTGGTAAATTTCGACAAATAATCTTTTGAGGATGACGACGGTGGTAAATTAAAATTACAAATCAGTAATTCTAAACCCTGAATTCCATAGAACTTCTCCATTGCCTAGTCTTTTTTGTCCCTGGAGTTTTTAGTTAAAAATTGTAAAGTTAAAACTAGCCTAGATCCATGTTAAATCTAGATCTACCGAATGTCGAGAGGGATCAAATCCCTTAGATGCAAACCTCTTTTATAGTGAAAAGAGACTTGGTCTCTCTGGGTGCTTGGTAGATCCAGAGTTAAAATGGATCTAGGCTAATTTAATTATTAATTATAATTATTTTATTATTTTATTTCTTGGGGTCAAAATGTTTTAATTAATAATAATATAATAATTATTATTATTTATAAGCAAGTAGAAAACTTTATATTACAAAAAATACTTTACATAAAGTACATTCTGAGGAGAGTTGTAAAGGCTAGTGTTCAGACGAGGAGAAGTTTCCAAAGTGCTAAGTCTAGACTAAAAAGAGCTAGAGAGGGACCATATGCTCGTGATGGGAAACCAGATGGTCCTTTAATATATGCAAAATATAGTTGGAAAACCTGGGCCATACAAAAATGGAAAGAGGCACACAAGAATAGACAAAGACCATGCAAAAAGTTGTGTTCTAGTATGACTATAGAAACTTAAACAACTATATAATCTGATAAAAGAAAGAAACAAATGAAGCCTAATGAGGGACCTGGTCATGTTGCTTACTTGACTCTGGAGCTGCTTGAGGTTGGCTTTGCTTTGTTGTGGCCTTCTTCACCTACTCCAACATTGCCAAGTATGCAAAAGGATCTTCACAACCATCTCGCATCCAGGGAGGATGCTCCCATTCAATTACATAGCCTTAGGAACTTGCACATTACTAAGAGGATTTGCCTTTAGAGATTCGAGTTGTGCTAGTGGTAGGCTTAATTTGACTTATGCTTTTGTTTTAGGCTTTTGTCTAGGAGAGGAGCCTTAGACCGCAAGACCTTTGTCCTTTTATACCATTATTGGAGGACCGAGGAGGGGAGGAGAGTTAGGCTAGTGTGAGGAATTCATTTCAGTAGAGATTTCCATAGAGTTGGTGGTTGTAGGAGTAAGGGGGAGGGAACTTAATGTCTTTAGCCCTAGAAAGATTGTGCAACATTAGATGAGTGTTGTTGAACTGGATGCCAACCTCTATCGTTCTTTGTTCAACTCAACCTATGGCTTCTTCCAAGGAACAAAGGTGGTGCACTAACAAATTTTGAACTATCCAAAGTCTATCGCCCCAACACATTTGCTCCTCAACCTCCATTAAAGCCACAAAGTTACGAATGTGGGCAGGTATATATGAGTCAAACAATTCTATGTCTTCACCATGATAGGGAGCGTGGGGCGGACACCCTCGTCCTCGATCTCCCTGTTTGGTTATACCTCGTTCTCTAACCATATTTTCCTATTAGAGTTTTTGAACCTAGAGCGATGGCTTCTAAGAATTGTGATAGGAAATACAATGCTATTTCTTTCAAAGCAAACCTCCTGCAAGATGGAGTGAAGGAGGAGATGAAGGGACTGAAGCAAAAACCAAATTTGAAGCATGAGGGCCAATGCAAGGTCGATTGTGAAGTGGATTAGAGAAGAATGTTCCAAACATATTAAATTAACTGAGACACAACCTTCTTGAATGAGTTCCACAATGCATGATCGCTACATGGATTCCCTATTCATTACTGGCATGAATTATCTCCTGCAGATCCTAACAATGCACATTACTTGAAAGAACACTTAGATCCATGTGAATAATTATAATTATTATTGTTATTTTTATTTTTACTTTTGTGTAATTTGACAAGTCAAAATGTTTACATAACATAATAGGACATGACAACATCTCTTCCATACTAGGTTAGAGAGGCTCAATTATTTTCATTAACTGAGGTCACTCACGAGTGATTTTCAGATCAAGTTGTATCAAAGCTTTAGGTTGTTAAGGTTAGACAAGCTTGTGTTGGTTTAGTTGTTGAATGCTAACTGGATCAAAGCTCAAATTAGGAGAAGAAGAGTTGGTCGAAACTAATCCTAAAATTGGGAGAGTCTATCCTTAGAAGACACTGTTAGAATAAGGATCTATGGGGCTAGACCCTCAATTCATAGATAGTTTCCTAGCCATAAAGTCCATGGTAGAAGAAATGTATAGGGACTTTAGAAAACATAAGGATGAAGATTCGTCAGGCTCTAAACAAGACAAAGGAGAAGATGAGTATCACTTACATGACCACTGAAAAGGCAAAGGGAAAAAAGAAAGCTTTCCACACCTCCTAATAGCCCTAAAAAGAAAGCATCTTTGATAAAATTGGATGTTAAATTTGATTTACCTATATATGATGGAGAGTTGAATCAGAAGAAATAAACCACAGAGGTTTAAAATCAAAAATTAAAATTATTAAACCAACCTAAATCCATCTTAACTCTAGATCTACCAAGGGCTTAGAGGGATCAAATCTCTTTTTACTCTAAAAGATGTTTGGATCTCAAGAGACTTGATCTCTTTGGACACTTGGTAGATCTAGAGTTAAGATGGATCTAGGTTGGTTTTATTATTACTTATAAATAATTATAATTATAATTATTAGTTTTATGTATTTTTATTATTATTTTTTTAGTTTTAGTTAAATTGATCAATCAAAATGTTTTATTGATAACAAATATTATTATAAGTGATTAGAGACTTTCACAGTTTTCAAGAATGTCTTTTTGATTAATCACATTATTCTTTGTTGGTTGACATTTCGAAACGTTGACCAACAAACAATAACGCGATTAATCCGAAAGGCATTCTCAAAATGAGTATGGATCACAAAAGTCTGAAATCAAACTTTCACAGTTATTCATATTGTTGTTGGAGATTTTCGAAAGAAAATTGTGTAATGTATTTTTTCTAATTTTATTTTAGTTTGACTCAGTGAAAATGTTAAAAATTACAACATCTCTACCATATTAGGCTGTAGAGGGTGAGTAATTATTAATTGTTTTTTTTTTTCTTTTATATTTTTTTTTGAAGTAAAAATTCTTATATTTTCATATTTGTAAATTTTAAAAGATTATCATTTCTTTGATGAATGCTAAATTTTAAAGAATTAGAAAATTCAAATTCACTTTTTGAAGAATCCAATTTGTTTTAGTTTAATTATTCTAAGTGTGGAGGTTTTTGGGATATATTTTTATATTAAAAATGTTTAAAAACTCTACACAATTTGAGTGTTCCAAGAAATTTCTAGGACATTGAATCAATTTATGCATTAAAAAACATATGGTAAATGATAAAAAATACAATGTAGCCAAAAACTCCAAAATATAAAATAGTTTCAAAACCTTAAAACATGGAACAATTAGATAACATAGTTTAATTTCTTTCTATAATTCAAATTTGAATTCATTAGTGATCAAAAAAAATTCTCAAAACTGTTTTAGAGTAAAGATTATTAGTAATAAAAAATGAAATCAAATTAGAAGAAAAAACGATAAAGCCAAAATACTCCAGTGCTTTATATATGCAACATTATATAATGATGTTTTGTGAGACCCACTTGATGAAATTTCCCTTGAAAAGGATGATAAACCCATAAAATACACTCAGCTCCACAAACTTCTTCTTGTTGATGCCACTACCAATTAATAACATACAACGAATAATAAAACTATAATTGGGGATCTCTCATCATCATACTTCATCTGTAATTGAATCTATGACTACAAAATAATGACATTTGCATTGGAATCCCTTTTCTTCATTCAGAGGCTTGGCTTGCAGGAGGGTGAGGAATATTTCCTAGGATTGGACCCGGACGAGGAGGAAATTGGCTTGGAATTGGAGTTCCAGGAGGAGGAACTCAGCTTGGGTACTTGTTGCACAATTCTATGATTAGCAAGATTCCTTTCTTGGACCAATTCCACCTCTTTTTTGTTTCCCATCAATATTGGTGGCCCACATAAATCCACAGTAAAGTAACCAACCTCATAGTTGTACCTGTAGTTAAACCTAGCAAGCACAAAACATATAGAGATCAACACCCTATAAACTCAACAATTGCAAGCATATAAGAAATGAAAAATAAATAGCTACACACTTAAACCTATAACTAGTAATACAAGATTGCAAAGGAGACATGTGTGCTATAGAATTTATCAATAAAAATAGAGGAGAACGAGTAGGTGTTTTTCCCTTTGAAGCATTTGAAACTTGCATTCCTAAAAAACCAAAGCTTGACACTAAAAAAACCTAGTTGATAAGAGGAAAAAATGAACAATGGAAATACATTGGGGTACAATTGTACCTATCGTTAAACCTAGCAAGCACAAAACATATAGAGATTAACACCCTAAAAATTCAACAGTCGTATGTATATAAGAAATGAAAAACAAAGCATTGGGAACTTAAACTTGTAACCAATAATACAAAATTGCAAAGGAGACATCGGTGCTCGAAAATCTATCAATAAAAATGAAAGAGAATGAGAGGGAATTTTTCCCTTTGAAGCATTTGAAATCGCATGCCCAAAAAACCAAAGCTTGATGCTTGAAAAACCCTAGTCGGTAAGAGGATAAATGAACACTGGAAAAGAAATCGGGCCAAATGATAAAAAATCATAGGAGGATGGATAAGAGAAATGACCACTATGAAGATACCATTGGAAAAACCATGGGTTGTCAAAACCCTAGTCTGAAAAAAACGTAATGTTTACATGACAGGACAAGACATGACATGAAAACATCTCTTCCATACTTGGAGAAGCTCTGCAACATCTGAAGGCTAAGATTGTTCATAATGGAAAACAATGGCGGGAAGAGTTTCTGGATTGATAAGATGTTCACTACTGAGAGCTTCCTGCAAATAATCTTATGAGGATGGTGGTGGTAAATTATGACAAATAATATTCTGAGGATGATGGTGGTAAATTAAAATTACAAATTGATAATTGAAAACCATCAATGTCATAGGCCTCCTTCGATTGCTTAGTTTTTTGTCCTTAGATTGGTAAATAGCACTCAAAACCCCAACCAAATATTTCTCATTGGAAAAAAAGGAAAATTAGTTGGAATTTTACGCTGGTAAATAGGCTACACTAGAGAAGAATACTATGGGAAATACCATGGGAAAAACCATTTATTGTTAAAACCCAAAGGCCAAAAAAGTTAATTGATTATTTACGTTAATTATTATTCATTATATTATATTATTATTATTTTTATTTTTTAATCTTTTTATTTATTTATTTATTTATTTATTTATATTTTTTTATTTATTATATATACTATATTATTTTTATTATTTTTATTTTTATTTATATTTTTTTATGTAATTTGATCGAGTCAAAATGTTTACATAACAAGACAAGTATGACAAGACATGACATTACAACATCTCTTCCATACTGGGATGGAGAGCACCTCTCGATGCAATCACCCATCATGTAGTGAGCATGTTTGTATATGATATTTCACCACTCAATGAAGATGGAAATTAATTCCTGCAAGGTGAATTTGTTAATGGGGCTGGTATACAATACGAGAAAATCTAGGGTATTAATGTGGAATTGTACCAAGCTGCAAGGCGAATCTATAAACTTGAGTTTCCACGTTAGGGCAAGGTTCAATTGCAAGCAAGAAAGCATTTCATTTGAGATCGTAATCATGTGCATAAAAAATCATTACATCACCATGAAAATGCTTGGCTTCGGGGCATCCTTTTGGGAATGGGGTAGTCCAACATATCGAGGCTTAGCGTATTCCCATTATTATCTTCTAGAGGATGAAGGTTAGCATGCTTCTTCTCCTAGTATGTTGCTCAGTGAGTGATCTATTGGAGTTTACTTCTAAGGATGTGAAGGTAGTGTTGGCTCAACCAAGCTCCCCACCCCGTGTTAGATTTGTAAATACTAAGCCTTTTTATTGGTTCCAATCTTTTCAGGTTGCATTAGAGATTTTTTGAGGTCTAAAATGGGCTTCCTAAGGATATTATACAATAATAGTGGAAATAATAAAATAAGATTAGATTACATTTTCAAATTTTAGAGGGGAAAAAGAAAAAACTATTTTTTCAACACGTATTTTCAACTTATCTCAATGTGGTTTTACTCAAATTTCGAGAAGGAGCATTGGTTGGATGCAAAATTTAAATCGTCATCCAATGGGTACCCATATTGCATACTTTCAATGGACTCTTCTACATGAAAAATGAGAAATACATGAAAAAACATGATTGCATCCAACGAGTGCTCTCGCTCAAAATTTGAGTAAAACTCTACGGAGATAAGTTTAAAATCCGAGTTGAAAAAGTAGTTTTATTATTTTATTATTTTTAATATTTTTTATTTTTTTACTCCAAACATGGTGAATTGTCCCCCATGGTTGACATCATCATCTTGAATCCTATTGGTTCTTATAAAGTTGATTTTGGTTGTACATTTTTGTTTTGAGGCCCAATTTAGGCTTCAAAATTTCTCTAATGCTTTAGCGTTCAAATTTTCTTCTACACTTTGTGTTCTTAGGTCTATTCTCATCCTCACCCTCCCTTGCAAACCACCACCAAGTGGAAGAAACTCAAGGTGGAATTTGCATGAAAATGTGTCTCTTCTCTTCACCTACTTTTCAAGGGATCCATATGTAGAGGCCATAGTATCCTCCTAAGGGTTGTGTAAACCGAGCCAACTAAGACAAGATTTTTCCTTTGCTCCCCCCAGAGGTCACGTCACTCAACCTATTTCATTGGTGTGCGTTCCTCAAGTGACTGGAATTTCTTCGCCAAGCTAGGATATTAAATGCCCCTCAATATTGAAAGACTTGGCCCCTCATATATTCATCACCCTCCCGGGGAAGAGGCCTCTAATCGTCTACAACTCGTGGAGGAAATTTGTAGATGTTATTGACTAATTCTCTCATTTGCAAGTCAATATACCTTGTCAAAGAGTTAGGGCTTGACAAGGCATGGCTTATTGCCGAGAATGTGGTTGCTCAAGTGCACAAATGAAGGCTGAGAGCTTGGAATCCATGTACCTTGAGCACACCCACCAACCAATTCAAGAGGAAATAACTCAAGCAGGATGGGAGCTAGTTGATGAAAGGTGCACTCTCACTAATACAGACGTTTTGGAGAAGCCAGAAAACTAGTTTTTAGATGCAAGGCACACCAGGACTACTACAACTAATACATGTACATTATGGATAGCTACTAGCATTTGAAATTTCTTCTTGGAAGAGTTTAGTTGACAAAAATGAACTCTTGACCTTGAACGAGATGCAAAGTCACATGATCTTGATGGATCAAAGGCTTGGACATATAGAGAAGCAACTGGGCACCCTTCTTGATTTTGGTTGCTCTTCAAGCAGTAACAAGGAGCCCATCCCAGTCGAAGCCACCAATTTTGATAAGTCTAATTGAATGTATCGCAAATATTTTGTTTTTATTTTTATTTCTATGTTTAAGTTCTATAGTTTTTTTATTTTTATTTTATTTTTTTAGCAAAAATGGCCTTAAAAGCAAAGTAGATAATCATAGTATTTTAACATGAATATTTTCCAAACCAATAACTTGATGTTGATAACTTTTGGTAAAATGTGTGTTATGTTCGTTGATGTGCTCGATGTTTCAAGTGAAAACTTCACCCATCTCCATGGAAATGAAGCTTAACTGATGATGTGAAGAGTGCTAGACCAAGGTGTTGTTTCAGGTCAATTACTTGGAGAAGCACTTTAGTGTAATAGCTTGTTGGAATCAGGGTGAAAAGATATATAGGATATGTTGATGAAAGGGGATTTGGGTGGCCAGTGTGGCCATGAAAACGAATTAAGCATTTTCTGGCATTAAAAGTGACCTTACTTATTTTATAGAAGTCACTTTATTAAATAAATAAAGGAAAAGTGCTTTTAAATATTTAATTGGAGGGAAAAGGAAAGTGAGCTATAAAAAGGAAATGAGGGGGTATCTCCTCATTCATTCGCTTGTGTTTTTGATAAAAGAGCTCTTGGACACTTATTGAAGAGAATTTTAAAGTTTGAGAAATTTTAGCTACCATAGTTGGTTTCAATGTTGATGAAATCATTCACATTTCACCATTAGGATTCAAAAAAGACATTGAGTTGCAGAAGACATTGAGATATTGAGGTATTATTAATTTATTTTAACGACTTATGGTGTTTCCTATATATATATTCTCTTACAAGTGACAACCACAACTAAATCTTAATATTAGTCTCATTGGGAGAATACTCATCAAGAAAATCGAGTTTCTTAGCTAATTCACGAGTGGGTTCGAACAACAAAATGGGTCCAGCTCTCTATTCTTTAAGTTGGTCGAGTTCCTCTTTTTGTTGGACGAGTTTCCTCTTGGTCGAAGTTCTCCCACTCCTGGCCGTGGGAAATAACTTCATTTGGACACATTTTGGGTATAGAGACAACATCTCTCCTTGCTGAAGCTAAGTTCCAGAGAACTTTTGTGAAAAGGGTCATTCTGTCCACCCAGAGCTACAAATTTATCAATTTCTGAGCTATCACGAGTTGGAGAAAGCTAGTGTACCTGTATCATGAATCTTTGGTTGTGCATGGGTAGTTTGAGGGTGAAATATATATGCTATATATGCTATGCTATGTTAATAGTTAACAATATTCTAGTCTGGAATCTCACTGTATTGCGAGTGGTCTGGATAGTATAAACCCAACGAAGATTATGATTTATTGCTGGTGGTATTATGATATGGTATCTTTACTTACGATCCTCACATTTCCATATTCACGGATACTCTAAGCTCAACCCTATTTATTTGTTGATGTATCCATTTTTTATGTAATTTGAAGCAAATATCAATTGTTTGAAATATTATTTCTTGTTAAGCCTGGGACTTTTTATGTGGTTTAAATTTATGAATGATAGAACAGACACCTACGTCACACTACCATCAAACTATTTGACGAAAAGCATCACTGAAACTGCAATATAAACTCATAAATTTTTTTGAAAATTTAAGGGTTTTTCAGAACGGAATTTTACATGGTGGTTGATTTAATTGCGTGATATGAAGTTTGAAATTACTCGTGCATATTAGGAGGGCCCCTTACAAAAGTACATACTAGCTTAGTTGAGTTTTTATTGCAGTTCTCATGCGCTGTTATATTTAGTTACTTTAGATTTATGCTTTGTTTTGATTAGTTAATACGCTCTACTTTTTACTTGTTTTTGTCCTCTCTTCACAAGTCAAGCACTTGAGTAAAATTGAAAAACAACCAAAAATATTGAGTTGCTTCTTGATTGGATTAGTTTCAGATTTATAGATAACTAGTAGTCATGAATGGTTCTGACATGGAATTTACACATTGGTAATCTCAACTTGCTTTGATAAACGCAATCTCATTTTAGTCATTGGCTTATTGTTCTAAAATAGTCTGCCTTTACTATTCATAATATAAAGTTCACTGCTTTCTTATAAATAGAATTCACTTCTTTCATAGAAATATAATTTATTGTGTTCCTAGAATTAGAGTTTATTGCTTTTTAGATCAAATTTGTCAATTGAATGTCCATATAGTAGACTTTATGGTTTCCATAGCGTAAATTGGTTTTATGGTTCATCTGATGAGAACTTAGCATTATAACATTAAAAAGTCTCGAATATAATTGTGTTTATCCCTTTTAAAATAGAATTGTCATTTCAATTCAATAGATTAGAGATTTCATTACTTCCTAAATTCAAAACTTGATGCTTTTCTAATTATTGCCTTTTGAGAAAGAAAGCACACATGTGCTCATTTTAGATATCATTTCATGATTAGGATTTTAATTCAATCTCATAATTTCTTTCAATAGATTAGATTCTCTTTCAAAATTGAAAGTCAATTTCATAACATATATTGTGCAAGTGTACTTCATAAGTGTACAAACCTGGATTGGTAATTTAATGCTAAGTAATTTTATTCACAATTAAATTACCCAACAATTTTCGTGACATTTATGGGGATGTATGCATCGACATTTACTTTTCATTTAGGATGTATTTCTATTCACGCAACTCTATTTAGGAGTAGCTATAAGACGAGAGTTAAGAACTTGCACATCATGATTGTGCGGTTGTTCCTAACTAGAGTTGTTGCAATTGCATCTCATATTAGTTGCATTCATTCTTAGATGCATAATTAAAAATTCATATTAAAATCATTTAGGATGCATGTATAGGGAACAAGATTCTAAGGGTAGATTGGTTAGAGGATGTAGTTCAATTCCATCATCACCAACCACCCCCACTGGACCATGTGGTGTTGTAAGAGCCATATCACACATTCCATCTTTTGCAGGAATTTTAACACTTCTTGAGGTACAAAGATCAGAAATTATACGTAGAGAATCAACAACTTCATCTACATAAGTAGTGGTAGAAGAGCTTGCATCTATCACCAAAGGAGTTATCTTCCTTTGTCAATATGTGAACAACTCATTGGACAACAATTAGAAGTACCTAGTGAAGAACGAGAAGAAGAGGAAGAGGAAACTTTTCCTAAAGAACCACTTGTAGAGGAACCAAAGGAAGACAATCTAGTTGAGAAACCTTACTTAAACTTTAAAGAATCAATAGTGGAAGAAGGAGAAGGAGAGATACATAATGGAGGAGAAGAAAGACCACCATTTGGTGGTAGTATAAGAGGTGGAAGACGTCCTCTTGGACGAGGTCAAGGTGGTAGAGGTGGAAGAGGAAATGGTGAGGAGTATCATGAAGAGGAAGATCCTTTTGAATTTCCTATTCAAGATATTGATACTACTATTACTATGAAAAACATTTCTCCATCTGTTATTCCTAACTTTCATGGTATGAGAGTTGAGGATTCAGAAACATTTCTCTTTGAATTTGAGGTATTATGTAGATCTTTAGATTATTTGCTTGATACTCAAAAGTTGAAATTGTTTCCAACCACATTTAAAGATGGGGCTCTCAAATGGTTTATTGGTTTAGGAATCGACTTTATAAGGACATGGGATGACATGAAACGATTATTCTTAGAAAAATATGAGGATTATTGTATACATCATGACCTTAGAGAATATGCTCTTAAAATGACTCGAAAAGAAAATGAAAGCTTTGAAGATTTAGTAGAGAGATTTAGATATAATGTTAAAAGAGCTAAATTGCATGATTTAGGACTTGATATATTAATACCTCTCTTGCTAAGAGCTATAAGGGATGAATAGATTGATCTTCTTAACCTAATGTGTAAAGGAGATGTGTATCAATTATCATTTCAAGAGATTTGTGAATAGTGAAAACATATTTCAAGAGGAAATTCACAATATGACAGGAATCCAAGAGATTCAGTTTTGTCAAGAGTAAGTAAATCTGTATCAGGAACAGGAAGTCGAGCAGAACTAGGTAATTTGCTTGATAACTTTAAAACTAATATTCTTGATAATATTAGTGAGGAAATTGATATCCTAAGAATGTAAAAAAAGCAAAAGGTTGAAAATGTTGCTTTGTTTATATGTTGTCCTAGATGTAGAAAGAAACACGCATTAAGAAAATTCCCTCTTGATAGTATTGAAATTTGTGTTATCTGTGCATAGACTCATGCTACAAAGGGTTGCCCTTCAATACCTGGATTAAAGGTTGTCTACCAAGAAGAAGTTAGGACAAGTCAAACTCCATAACAACTTTGTTATGTTGTTCCTAGAAGACCTCGACAGCTTCATTAAAAATGTATGACATAAAATTCAATGCACAATTTCAATCTTATGCACAACCTCAAAGTAGTTGCAACACACCCTTACCATATGAAACTTGGCCAACTCAACCTCAAAATTCATCTTGGTTACAAGAATGGCAGGGTTCCGATGGTAGAAACTCTCAATACCTTCAATCTTTTCAACAATATCCTCAATACCAACCTCAAAAATATTATTCTCTACCCCAACCTCCACAACCTGTCCAACCACAATTTCAACCTCAATCGACTACAAGTCAACCCCTTCCATTACCATATACTTAATTTCCTAAAAAATGAAACTAATTTCCTGCACAACCACTCCCCAATCCAAATAATAAAGCACCTTAGCAGCCCATTTAGAATACCGAAGTCCAAAATTTTCAAGCTTACATGATAACTCCTATAGATTTAAATGATGTCAAACTTAGATGTGGTTGAGTTTTACAAAAGAAAACACCTCTTGTCATCATTTAATAATACAAAGGGGATAAAACTCCTAAAAATGAGGAAAATGCTAAAAGGGAAAAGACTCCTAAAAAAGAATACATTCCTACACAAATATATGACAACAAAATAAGACCAACTCCCACAACTCCTATAACTGAGCAACCCTCTATATCCTTACAAAAACCCCCTCCTTTTTTGGAGAAAGTACAAATTGATAAAGGTATAAAGGAGAAAATTGTTTTACCAGATTATAACATGTTAGATGAGTTAAAAACAATTTTCATTAAAATCCCTTTGCTTTAACCAATAGAGGAAATTCTTATTTTTTCAAAAACAAGAAAGGAGTTGTGTATTAGACAACTTGGAAGAAAAAAAGAAGAAGTACAAAAAGTGCAACTAATAGGAAAAATTGTAGATATTATGATGGGAAAGCCAATATTTGAAAAATAATTAGATCCAGGAAGTCCCATTGTAAAGATCCACATCAATAATATACTTATACTTTATTACAGTTAGTAAATAGACTTGTTATTAAAATAAAAAGGTATATTAGAATATGTGTCGATATCCTTATATTCATGGGAGTATCCTATTGATTTCATGATATTAACTCCCAAAAATAATCTAGGAGGTTATCCATTAATTCTTGGTAGGCTATGGTTAGCCACAACTTATGCATTTATTAGTTGTAGATATGGAGATATGTTTATTTCTGATTGGAATACCACTAAAAGGTTCATATCATATCCATCAGCAAGAACAATAATCGAAATAGAAAATGAAGAATGGATCGAAGAAAATGATGAATAATATGAAGACATTCATCAAATTCTAACTATATTACAAAATGATGAGGAAGATCAATTAATGAATCTAATGAATAATCACAAATTTTCTTCCTATTGTGAACAAAATTATTGTGTGCATATGTTAGATCAATGTTTTCAAGAAGATAATAGTATTTAATATTTTTCAACTTGAAAATCCAAAGTATCATTAAACTGAAAGGAATATTTTGGCAATTCTCTTATAGAGATTAATCTAGGAAAAACATTAAACATCAATAATAACTTGGAGGAATTCCAAAAAAGAACAAATAATTAAGATGTGACAAAAACATTCCTCTACATTTGCATGGGAATATACAAACATGAAATAATCAATCCAAATACATGTATGCATCGTATTTATATACAAGAGAATGTCAAACCTATAAAATAACCCTAGAGAAGGATGAACCCTAATCTAAAAGAGATTGTTAAAGAAGAGTTACAAAAATTGCTCAATGTGAATTTTATTTATCCAATCTCAGATAACCATGGGTTTCACCCTTGGTCATTGTGCCTAATAAAAATGGAAAGTGGAGAGTATGCATATATTATCGAGAATTGAATAAAGCTACCTTGAAACATCATTTCTCATTACCCTTCATTGATCAAGTTTTAGATACATTAGTAGGAAAGAAATATTTCTCTTTTCTTAATGGTTTAAGTGGATACATTTAGATTCAAATTGCACATAAACATCAAGATAAAACAACTTTTACATGTTCATTGGGTACGTATGCTTATAGATTACTTCCCTTTGGTTTATGCAATGCACCTACTACATTCCAAAGAGCAGTGTTATGTGTATTTTTCACGATTGCGGACAAAGGTGAATTCCCTAGACTTAGTGGCCTAGTCTAGAACAACAAAAGATAAAGCAATTCAAGATTTTCCTCAAAGATATTAGAGAATGGGAAAGAATCCTACCCAGAACCTGTAGCAAGACTTTCTTTCCTCCTTGCTTGTGAATTCCACTTCCATCTCCAAGTGCTATAATTAGAACCTGCACATATGATTAAAACAAGGAAAGGATCCCCAACATCTACGTAGCATAATCTAAGATCTGTATTCAATGAATCAACATGGCATTGAAATACATGAATGTAAATATAACATAACACATATAGGAAAATATGATGCTCCTTGTATTAATATGAATAGGAGAGAATTTACAACTAAAAATAGAAGCTAGTCTTGTAGAAGTCTCCCCAAGTTGAATTGTCCTTCCTTGTCACAAAGCACACACCACCATCAACCTTAATGCACGAATATGATGATTCTATAAGGCTCAAACCAACAACATGAGATCACAAGCAGTCTCCAAAAGCCAACTAGGACCATGTAGGAGGTGGTGAATTTATAGGAAGAGAAGGTAGTTAAGAAATTCTTATCCATTTACCATTCTTGTCTTGAGATCCAGTTATGATGGGAATATGAGATAAAAGGATAAGAGGTGAAGTCTCCAAGGTAGGATTTGAGCTTTCATTTGAGGTAAATGGTTAAAAATACCTATTGAATCTTTTGGAAGAGGAATTTTAAGAGATTATTTCAAATTTCTTGATTTTCTAGAACCAGTACATCTGCAGAAGGGAGCAACAAGTCTTGGCTAGCGTTAGTGCACATTTATGCAACATGTGCTAAGCGTGGGTCGACAAGAGAGAAACATGTTTTGGGGCTAAAAACAATGATTTAGAGCAAGTTATTTCAAAAATTGAGACTTTTTAGGAAGGTGATGCTTAGGGATTTGTGGAGGGATTATGACACATTGTTCAAGGATTTTGATTGATCTAGTTTGAAGCCTCTTTGACGAGATGTGACAAAATGGCCTGTAACAATCACCCCCCAAAGTAAAAAGTTAAAAGTAGTAGCTGACAGCTGAAGTGCTTTACCTTGTGACAAGTCCGGATCAAGAAAAACTACGTGAGATCATCATCTGCTACAATACAGTTTCATCACGATATCATTGCTAAGGGAGGCATACCCATGCTCAACATAAAAGCCAATATTACATCTATAATGATCAAGAAGTCTCGTCCACTGATGACAGATGGTGGATGACTGTTTGGATGATTATAACCATAAAACTTTGTGATCTTGTGTGTATCCTGAAACAACAGCTCGGATGGATGGAACTAGATTTGGGGTCTTCTATCTCGTCACTTGATCAGTATGAGTCTAACCATGTGAATATATGTGCTGAAGTCGAACACGGTAGACACCATATGGTTACTAACCAATGATATAAGTTGTTAGCAGACACGAGAGGAACCACCAATAATGATAATGGCCCTCAAGGTACTATAGTACAATTCGTGAGGTGTGAATGCATGAGATGAAGTTGAACACCATACATAACCTCTCGATTGAAGGCCATTGATGAAAAGTTATCATTGAAAGCGAGGAAACTTGCCATTGATGTATGAAAACTCCATGACACTGAAGGGAGTTTCTAAGTTAACTTCGTGGATAATGAGATGATGTCAACAAGAAGCGACCTGTCATGGGAGGGCCTTGATGTATCCCCCATCAATAACACAAAATGGGTATGAAGATTTGAGATGGAATGATGATGTAAAATTGGTTCAGGAACAACATACATAAATGAAGGCTTAGTGTATTGTAGCAGATTTCAACTGAAGAAATTCTCTTGAGCACACCAACGACACTTAATGGAGTTGGCAACATTGACTCAAAACAAAATGTGAAGGCTTTTAATATGGTATGATAAACGAGGAGACAAGCAAATTTTCGAACCCAACAATCACGAAGATGAAGTGAAAAAGTGTCGTGTTCAAGAGCGACTCGTTGGCATTAATAGGTCAAGGAACTTGTTTTCCCAATTTCCTAGCTATTTTTTACCAATACCTCTTTATTTTTGACAAGCTTGAGGAGGATAACATATGCTTGATTTGTAGGTTCATCCTTCGGATGAATCCCTTTGAGTATGTTTAATGAACCCTGAGAAGGAGTGGTTCGGTCCCATTATGGTTGATGATTCCTAAGCTGTCTGATGTTTTTACGAGTCCAATAAAGGTGTAACTTGACTCTTTTTTCATGTTTAGAGAGTTTTAAAAAGAGGCAAAAAAGAAAACTCCAAAGGTTCCTTTTTGTAAATTTGTCTCTTGGGCCCAAAATGGCATAAAATAATACTCAGGGGAACCTATTAGCCATGTTCGACTAAGGCGTTCCTTTTTTGGTAAATAGTATATCTCAGCCCAAAAAAGGGTTAAACTTATATTGAGTAGGCATTTTTTCATTTACTTCAATGAGTTCGAAAAGACAAGTGCTCGATGATATTTTCATGTTTTGGGAGTTTGAAAAGAGCTAAGAGAGGACTCCTCTTGGAGGAACGAGTTGTATAACAAGTAGCGACTAGTTCCAACCATGATGGAACTACTCAAAACATTTGGAAGTATGTCAAGAGGCTGGCTAACAAGACCACTCATCACATCGGTTCCTCGGGAAAGGGTAACACACCAAGTGAATGTAAGTAATCGACTAAGAAGATAGTGACAATGGAATGAGAAAACCAAGGCTCATCATGTAGAAACTAGTTGATAAAAATGGCAATCACAAGAGATAAAATGTGGAATAATTTTCATTTTTACACAAGCTTGAAATAGGGAAAAACTATGCTTGAGAGTACTTGAATATGGTTTCATTTTTACACAAGCTTTAAACATGAGAAAAACCATGCTTGAGAGTGGTTTCATTTTTACACAAGCTTGAAATAGGGCAAAATTGTGCTTGAGATAAGTTTGCATGCCCCAAAAATAGTGACTTAATTCTAGGCACATGCCCCCCAAGAATCTCTAGTTTCATAGAACAAAGCCTTATCCATTGGGCCATGGAGTCGCCAATTTGTTATGTGGAATTTTCACAATTGCGAACAAAGGTGAATTCCCTAGACTTAGTGACATAGTCTAGAACAATAGAGACAAAGATATTCAAGTATTTCCTTAGAGATATTTGAGAATGGGAAAGAAGCCTACCTGGAACCTAGCAAGCTTTTCTTTCCTCCTTGCTTGTGAATTCCAATTCCATCTCCAAGCGTTATAATTAGAACTTTCACATATGATTAAAACAAGAAAAGTATCCACAACATCTACATAACATAATCTAAGATCTCTATTCAATGAATCAACATGGAATTGAAATACATGAATATAACATAACACATATAGGAAAACAAGATTCTTTTTGTATTAATATGAATAGGAGAGATTTTACAACCAAAAATAGAAGATTATCTTGTAGAAGTCTCCCCAAGTTGACTTGTTCTTCCTTGTCACAAAGCACACATCACCATGAACCCTAATTCATGAATATGATGATTCTCTAAGGCTCAAACCAGCAACATGAAGGCACAAGAAGTTTCCAAATGCCAACTAGGACCTTGTAGGAGGTGGTGAATTTATAGGAAGTGGAGGTAGTTTAGAAATTGTTATCCATTTACCATTCTTGTCTTGAGATCCACTTATGATGGGAATATGAGATCAAAATATAAGAGGTGAAGTTTCCAAAGGTAGTATTCGAGCTTTCATTTGATATAAATGGTTAAAACTTCCGCTAGAAGCTTATGGAAGAGGATGCTTCGAATATTATTTTGAATTTCTCGATTTTCTAGAATCATCGTAGTTGCATAAGGTAGCAACAAGTGCTGACACACTCTGGTGCATAGATATGCAACATTCATTGAGTGTAGGTGGACAAGGGAGCAACATGCACTGGGGCTAAAAATAGTGATTTTGAGCAAGTTATTCCAGAAATTGAGACTTTTTAGGAAGGTAGTAATTAGGGATTTGTGGAGGGATTATGACACATTGTTCAAGGATTTTGATTGATCTAGTTTTTTACCAGATGTGACAAAATGGCTTGTAACAAGTAGTATTAGCTATCTTTTCTGATTTGATCCATAATTGTGTAAAAGTTTATATGGATGATTTTATTGTTTATGAGAATTTTTTGAAGAAGCTATGGAAAAATTTGAAAAATCCTTTGTTAGATGGAAAGAAGTTATTTTTTCATTAAGTAATGAATTTTTTTTGTGATGTTTATTTAACAAATGGATGGTTTTGGATCATCTTATTTAAGGTGTTGGAATCAAAATGGATTCATCAAAGGTAGAAATCATCTCCAAAATTTCAGTAGCTACATGTCAAAAGGATGCTCAAAGTTTTCTTGGATTCACAAGTTATTACAAAAGGTTTATATAAAACTTCGCAAAGATTGCTTCATCACTTTTCAAATTACTCACTAAAGATTGTGAATTTCATTGGAATTTCGATTGCCAAAAAACTTTTGAATTGTTGAAACAAAATTTTTATAAGGCACCTATTTTAAGAGGGCCAAATTGGTCCCTTCCATTTCACATTTCTATTGATGCCTTAGATACAACTTTAGGGGTTGTGTTAGGACAAAAATACTTAAATCCTTATGTTATATATTATACAAGTAAAAAATTAACTCTTGTATAGTTGAATTATAAAGTCACAGAAAAAGAGTTTTTAGCATTTTTTCATGCTATCAACAAGTTTAGACATTATATCACTAGGTATGCGACCTTTATTCACACAAATAATTCTGATCTTAGATATCTTATGAAAAACCAATAACTAATGGTAGGATTACTAGATGGCTTTTACTATTGTAGGAATTTTAATATTGCCATTTTAGATAGGCCAGGAAAAGAAAACATAGTTGTTGATTTCCTTTCCATGATGAAAAATGTTAATACTAGTACCATTGTAGTAGATAAATTTCCTGATGAATATATTTTTTCAATATCTACTAAAATTCCCTTGTTTTCAGATATTACTAACTACTTGGCCACATGAAAATTTCCTCCTTAGCTATTAGCAAAAGAAAAAAAAGGTCATCAAAGCTAGTGCACCTCAATCTTGGATAAAAGGAAAACTATAATGAACAGGATGTGATCTAATCATTGGAATATGCATTCAAGAAGATGAAGTACCTAAGATACTCAAAGCATGTCATGATAAACCTTGGGGAGGACATTTTGTTGATAGGCAAACTGTATAATATTATTGGCTTCCCTTTTCAAGGATGCCAAGGAATATGCCAAAATATGTGATAGTTGTCAAAGGATGGGAAAACCTATTCATTCAGATAAGATGCATCTACAACCATAGGTACTAATAAAGCCTTTTGAAAATTGGGCCCTTGATTTTGTTGGACCCATTGATCCTCCATCGAGGCAAAAGAGGTATAAACTTGTTTTCACTGATTATGTTACTAAATGGGTAGAGGCTAATACAATGAATTTTGCTACTAAAAATGTTATTGTAACATTTCCTTTTTAGGGTATTTTCACTTGTTTTGGTGTACCGAGAGAAATTGTGACAGATTAGGGTGGACAATTTACATCTAAGCTAGTGCATAAGATCATGGAGCAGTACAATATTAGACATTGCAAATCCACTCCATATCATCCACAAGCCAATGGACAAGTGGAATCCACAAATAAAGTTTGTGAAGACATACTAACCAAGATTATGCATCTACATAGAAGAGATTGGGCAAACAGACTTCCAAAAACACTTTAGGAATTTAGAACCACATGGAGGAATACCACAAGATAGACTCCTTATGAGCTTGTCTATGGGAAGCAAGTTATTCTTCCTATAGAATTTTAAGTGGAGACCTACAAGACAACAACAAAATTGGGGCTAGATTTCTCTAAAGCCCAAAAGCAAATATTGACACAATTGAAAGAATTAGATGAGATTAAACAATATGGCATTCAAAGGACAAGCATAATCTAGTAGCAAAGAATAATATGACATGACAAATTTATCGAGGTCAAAAAGTTCAAGCCAAGTGATTAGGCCCTTCTCTTTGACTCTAAGTTTAAATATTTTCAAGGGAAATTTCAAACCCATTAGTTAGGCCCCAATGACATAGAAACTATTTTTAAAAATGGGGTAGTAGGGATTAACACCATTGATGAGGAAGGGATCAATTTTCTTGTTATTGAGCATAGATTAAAGCTCTATCATAAGTCCTTAACGAGAGAAGACATTTTTCAAAATATGTAAAGAAATTCTGATTTGAAATTGGTAGAAAAAGGGGATTCTTCTCCTCTACTACCAAAAGAAATTTGATTTATTTTTTATATAAAAAAGAGAAAATAAATAAGAATAAATTCATATTTATGAAAACCAACATTGTTGGCATACACTATGTAGAAAATCCTAGTTGAAAACCATAGGCTTTTGTAAACTTGGATTTTCCCTCTCTTCTTTCCTCTTTGCAAATAACTTTTTAGTTCAAACTAATTACTTTGAAGAATTTGTCTCTCTTTTAAAGAGATCTCATCAACATTCATCAAGATTACCAACAATCATTAACATCATCAACCTCAACAATAAAAAGTATTCTAAAGAGTTGAAAACAATATCTAAAGATTAGTAACATTTCATAGCCAGTTAAACATTTTGTAGCTGTTTCACCAGGAAAAATATTTTGGACCTACCAACAAAGCACAAAAGTGAGGCAATGCAAGAAGTTAACATTATGGATAGTCAATCAATTTTATTGAAGTTTAAACTAGATATATTTTGAGTTAATGGACTAGTATTTAAAAGGCTCATGCACTTTAATGATGGCACACTCAATCCCATTTCCTAATACCACATTTCATCATATCCTGACAAATCTCCTTGTCCTATTCGAATAACTCAAAATTATGAGACTTATGTTGCAATAAAAGGATCGTATCAAACAAATTAATAAGAAATTATGATTTCGAAAGGAGAAGTCCTATTGTAACACTACCACTTAAACCTCTCATTTCCATCAAAAACCATTATCCCTCACCAAATTCCATTAAACCATCAATTGATCCCTGTGATAGACTATCGAATAGGCAATTCGAGGACAAGAGTTCCGTTGCAGTGATGGGAGTCATTATCTGACATGAACTTGTGGGGGAATTTTTCTTGGTTGCTTACTAAAAAGTCATAAAACAGTTGCAAAAAGTGGGTTGGTTAAGCTTCTTTGAGAAATTCTAAGGCTATGAGATAGAGGTGACCACGACATTGGCACGAGAATTTGATGGGGTTGAGGTTGAGATTAGGGATATAAAATTGAAGCAGACTGAATTGTTTGTGATAGAAGCAATAAATCTTCCCATGAAATGGTGAAAGTTGGTTTAAAAATCAAAAGCTAAAAGATGAAACATGGAAGTCTTTCTTACATAATCCAAGTACGAATATATCGTCATTTAAAAAGGGCGTTCTAGTTTCTCCATTGAAATCAAAATGACGTATAATATATTGTTTGTTCTACAAAAATTCATGACTTGTGAGGGAAGATATGAAACCTTGTTATTTTACCATGCTTGGTTATTGATGCATTTTATAAAAGGGAAGGAATTCAACTTTCCATATTATCTATTATGGTGTTTAAATAAAATTGCATTTAACATTCAAAGGGATTTAAGAAACATAGATAGGGCTTTGTATCATCACGATTTAATTAAGATACTTGTCGAGGCATATTTGAAGACTAATAATAATAATTGGAAGGATTTCCTGGTATGAAATCACTTTGTTGAGAGTTCAAATGAAGAGAAGGTGAAAATGATAAGAAGAAGCCAAAGAAGGGTTTACTCAAACCCTAATCGTGATCAAGAAATTAGAGTGAATGAAGTTGTTGGTGATGTAATAGAGACAGAGGTCCATAATACCAAAAATGTGGAGTAGGATAGTACACTCAAAGGATTGGAAACTTAAGCAAAACCATCGAGAGGTAGACCTAGGAAGAAACAAGGTGATTAAGAGCAAAAGAAAAATCAACCAGAGAATGTGAGAAGCAAGAAAGTCGGTCAAACTAAACGAGAAGAGCCACCAAAGACAGACATAAGCAAACCTTAGAAGTAGGGTACCAAAAGGAAAAACGTGCAAACAATAGAGGAACCTGAACAACAAGGGTGAAATAATACAAGGATTACAAGAAGTATGGTTAGGGAAATTATTACAAGTCCACCTAAAATCATATAGATTGATGAGATAGTGACAAAGTTTCCACCAAAATCTTCTGCAACAAAAAGTCCATAAATTGATGATATCCAACAACATACATATGACTACTTTGAATCATTGGAGAAGGGAGAACAAAAAGAAGAGGTAAAAAATTCTTTTGAAAAAAAATTGTATGATGATGTTACAACTTTTGATCAACCCACACCAGAAGAAAATACTCCTCCTCATACAAAAAAGGAAAGTATTAAAACATGGAAGCAAGAAATATTTGAGCTTGAGTTGTTAAATAATTATATAAACTATGAAAATAAGTTGATGAAGGCACAAAATGAATCAATGCTTCTACACATGTGTTATTGGTATAAAAAGAATCATAAGCACAAAAAAATAATAGGATGCTTCAACAAAAGATCAAAAGATCCAAGGATTACAAGCTAGGTTATTAATGAGGAAAATTAGATGGTCAGTGGATGTGAAGAACAAAGGAGTGTAGACTAATTTGGATATCTTGGTCTAGGCTTCAGAATCAGCTCTCTGATATGTTTACACACTTCCTCAAATATATTCTCTATTATGGCACTTCTATAAATATTGGTGGTTGATTTAACTGTGTGATATGAAGTGTTAAAAATTATATATTACAGAGTAATGGAACACATAAAAATATTGCAGAAACACAAATAAAAAAACGCATAAAATGAGAGAGACACAAAAATATAGGTGATTCACCCAATTTGAGCTACATGCATAGAGAAACAACTTATCATTCCTTTCATATTATCCAGCAAAATGAAGAGGTACAACCTACAAGAGATCCACTATACTTTCTTCTTTGCTCTCACACAACCTCCTCTCTCTCTCTCTCTCTCTTAGAATAATCATCACAAAACTACAATACAATTCCCTCATATAAACCAAGGGTTTCCTTCTAGGGAAAAAAAGGCCCTAAAGTAAAAAAACTTCTACTATCATATAATTCGCCTAATGAGCACCCCAGATTGACTATGAAATTAAAATATTTTACAAGGAAAATGTGGCGATATGGGCCACTTTGCATCACAATGTGCTTTGAAGAAAAAGGATAACGATGAGAAACATGACCCTAAGGCTACTCTAGCAAAAATTGATGAAGATGATTTTTCCATTTGTGCCCATGCATCGCTAGGAGGGAAATGGGGCGATATAGAATTGTAGTCAGGAGGACTACATGTGGGTAGGATCCTTGAGGAACCCACCTCTTGGATCAATTCCTTGCTATGGGAGCTCGAGATTCAGGAGTAGCGAGATGAAATTAGTGTCAGATGATGTAGTGGGTTGGTTGGAGAGACAAATGTAGTAGCCTGAGACCAGAGACTGATCAATGCAACACAAGGTTGGCAACAGTGCAGATGGTATAGTGTAGAAGTCAGCAACAACGCATAAGATTCAGAGGGTCAGAGACTAACAACAATCAGATTCCAACATTCACATGGTATTATGATGAACACAGTTAGCTCAGTAATTTTGGGTGTTTTTCAGTTGCTTCTCTCAGCAACTGAGTTGCAGTACGAATGCAGTGTTAGTAGTGGCAGTACTAGCAGCATAGCAGATGCAACATTTGAGAGGGAGATGTATTGCACATGCAACAGTGGTAGTGGCAGTGTCATGGGAAACAATACAGTAGCAACAGTAACACAGTGTTGATGACAACATCAGTGTGGAAAGGAGATGCTTCAGAGACAGAGCAACATCCAGTTGGACATTGTAGCTAGAGCACATTCCTCGCTAAGAGGGAGTGTTAGTTTTTGGTAGCATAGAATGCGATCTAGCCATGTAAATTGGCGGAGAGGCTAAGGCACATGAGTTCTAAAGAACCTAGAAACCGTTTGGTGAAATTCCACCTGGATTGTGTTTTATTAAAATAATTAATATTTTTAATGGGGTTCCTAAGTCTAAACTTAGGAAAATTAAAGTATTGATGGGTATTAATCAAAATATGGGTGAGAATGTTCTAGAAAGCGAATCAAGTCAAGTTTTTAATCTTAGCCGTTGATTAGAGACTTAATCTCGGTCGTTGAAGTCTCAACGAGAAAATTATAAGAAGGATTCTTGGGGTTCATTCAGGAACACAACGAGAGAACGAATTGATCTAGAGTTCGAAATTTATGGGGCTTGGAAGCTGAGAAATTCGAACTAAGTGATCATTCTGCAACAAAGGGGCGGGGAGAGTTCGGGAATACTGGGTAGAGAGGTGGAGAGCCACCAGTGGAGACAGTGTAACACCTAGAGCGACTGACGTTGGGCCCATCTGGGCCCACACAGGCTTGACACAGAGCCAGAAGGCCTAGTGCAGAAGTGAGGCTGCCTTCACGCAGAAATCCAGAATTGTCGGGGTGTTGCAAAACAGCCGAGAGAGGTTGACGCAAAAGTTCCAAGAGGCAGAAGAGAAAGCACAGGACTAGAGCAGAGCCTTTGAGGCTGACGCAGGGCTTACACAGGGCCAGTGTAGAGATAGACAGGGATTTGCCAGTTCTGCTGCCGGATCAGTTAGAAACTGTTGAGTGAAGTGAGGTAATCTCACTCATTTTTCTGCTAGTATCTTCTTCTCTGTAACTGGATTGCCGGGAGGGCATCCAAAATTGCATTTAGAACTATTGCTTAATAATATAAACCCTCAGAGATGCTGCACTGGTTTTCCTGCATTAGGTTTTTTGGGGGACTATTTTGTCCAAAAATAATGGTGTCCTATGTATCTCGTTCTTTGCTTAGTTTCTTGTTTCATGCAATCAAATTAAATTGGTGTAGGTTGTAGAAGTAATTTACTTAAGTATTTTTCATAAAATAACTTGATAATGTATATTAAAATCAAGTAGAAGAAGTAAATTCAGTTTTGTTGTAGTTGGGGTTCCTTGAGTATAGGAATATTCACATGGTATCAGAGCACTAATTTTGAAATAGGAAGAGCAGATGTAGCGCTAAGCAAAGATTCCAATAGTTGCATTTAGCAGCAATTTGAATCCCCTTGAAGGGATTTCGTAGTCCTTGCTGGGAAAGCAGAGATTATGAGGAAATCTCTCTCTGAGAGAGTTGACAGAGATATGATTTCCGGTTCGTGAGCTTGCACAGGAAGAGGGAGTGACGCAGAGTCTCAGCGCAATGCTTGAAGGGCGCGGTTTTTGGTGGGGCAAAAATCTGTTGGAAAAGAGCGAAGACACATAGTTGGGAAATTTTCTCCTCAAAGCACTTTTCTCGCAAAAAGTCTGGATTTTTCACTTGCCAGGCAGCAGACTAGTGTTGCGCAGTGACTAGAGGAGTCAATTCGACAGTTTGGGTGAGATGGCATCACATGGGCTCAGAGATTAGAACAGGTTGGAAGGAGCTTCCAACTATGTCATATGGAAGACCAAAATCTTAGTTGTTTTGGAGGAGTACAATCTCAAAGATTATGTCAAGAGTGTTGTGGTTGTTCCCATGGACAATGATCAAAAGAAGAAGTACAAGGCCGAGCAGGCAAAGACAAAGAGGTACATACTCGATGGAGTTAGAGATCATGTGGTCTCACACTTACAGGGAAAAGATACATCCTGAGAAATGTGGGAAGCTTTGTCTTCACTGTATGAAGGTTCTTCCGAACATCGGAAGATGTACTTAGAACAAAATTTGCAGCAGACATTGATGCAGAAGGGAGAAGGGGTTAACTCATATCTTCAACGTCTTCAGGACACCAGAGACCAACTTGTTGTAGTGGGGTCTACTCCTTAGTCTATCGCGATGGTAAGGACGACCCTGAATGGAGTCTCAGATGAATGACAAGTCTTCGTCCAAAGTATATTGGGCAGGGAAAGACTACCTTCATGGGAGGAGGTGTGGGAATCCCTTCAACAAGAAGAATTAAGGATGGATTTGGTTAAGGTAAACCTCAATGGCAACAGTGGGAGTGGCATGAAGACCAAGGAGGAGGAGAACGCAGCTCTAGCATCAAAGGGACAACAAAAGCATAAGTGGAAGAAGGACATTTTGAAGGTGAAATGTTTTAGATGTGGCGAGATGGGACACTTTGCATCCTAGTGTCCTTTGAAGCAAAAGGATAAGGATAAGAAACATGATCCTAAGGCTGATCTAGAAAAAATTGACGAAAATGAGTTTGCCATGAGTGTCCACGCATCTCCAGGAGGGAAATGGGGTGATATAGAACTGTAGTCAGGAGGACTACATGTGGGAAGAATCCTTGAGGAACCCACCTCTTGGATCAATTCCTTGCTACGGGAGCCTGAGATTCAGCAGTAGTGAGATTAAGTTAGTGTCAGGTGATGCAGTGGGTTGGTTGGAGAGACAGATGTAGTAGCCTGAGACCAGAGACTAACCAACGCAAAGCAAGGTTGGTAGCAATAGAGATGGCACAGTGCAGAAGTCAACAACAACGTAGAAGATTCAGAGGGTCAAAGACTAGTAGCAGTCAGATTCAAACATTCACATGGTATTATGCTGAACACAGTTATTTTAGTAATTTTGGGTTTTTGTTTTCAGTTGCTTCTATCAACAACTGAGTTGCAGTACAAATGCAATGTTAGTAGTGACAGTGCTAGCAGCATAGCAAATGCAGCATTTGAGAGGGAGTTGTAGTACAAATGTAGCAGTAGCAGTGGCAGTGTCATGGGAAGAAGTATAGGTAGTAGCAATAGCACAATGTTGATGGCAGCATCAGTGCGGAAAGGAGATGCTTCAGAGACAGAGCAACATGCAGTTGGACATTGTTGTTAGAGAACATTCCTTGCTAAGGGGGAGTGTTAGTATTTGGTAGCATCAGATGTGCTCTAGCCATGAAAATTGCTGGAGAGGCTAATGCACATGAGTTCTAAAAAACCTAGAAGTCGTTTGTTGAAATTCCACCCTGATTGTATTTTATTAAAAAAATTAATATTTTTAATGGGGTTCCTAAGTCTAAACTTAGGAAAATTTAAGTATTAATGGGTATTAATCAAAATATGGGTGAGAATGCTCTAGAAAGCAGATCAATTCAAGTTTTTAATCTTAGCCAATGATTAGATACTTAATCTCAGTCGTTGAAGTCTCAACGAGAAAAGTATAAGAAGGAGGCTTGGGGTTCATTCAGGAACACACCGAGAGAACGAATTGATCTAGAGTTCGAAATTTCTGGGGCATGGAATCTAAGAAATTTGAACTAAGAGATCATTCTGTATTAGAGGGGCAGGGATAGTTCAGGAATATTGGGCAGAGAGACGGAGAGCCATCAGTGGAGGCAGCATAAAACCTAGAGGGACTGACGTTGGGCCAGTTTGGGCCCACGCAAGCTTGACGCAGAGCCAGAAGGGCCAACACAGAAGTGAGGTTGCCTTCACGCAGAAATTTGGAACTGTCGGGGAGCTGCTAGAATAGCCGTGACAGGTTGACGCAGAAGCTCCAAGAGGCAAAAGAGACAGTGCAGGGATGACACAGAGCCTCTGAGGTTGACGCAGGGCTTACGCAGGGCCAGTGCAGAGATAATCGGGGGTTTGCCAGTTCTGCTGTCGGATCAGCTGGAAACTGTCGGGTGAAGTGAGGTAATGTCACTTAGTTTTCCACGAGTATCTTTTTCTTTGTAACTGGAGTACTGGGAGCACATCCAAAATTGTATTCAGAACTATTGCTTAAAAATATAAAACCCTCAGAGCTGTTGCACTAGTTTTATCGCATTGAGTTTTTCCGGGGACTATTTTGTCCAAAAATAATGGTGTCCTATGTATCTTGTTCTTTGCTTAGTTTCTTGTCTCATGTAATCAAATTAAATTGGTGTAGGCTGTAGAAGTAATTTACTTCAGTGTTTTTCAGAAAATAACTTGATAATGTATATCAAAATCAGGTAGGAGAAGTAAATTCAGTTTTCCTATAGTAGGGGTTCCTTGATTATAGGAATCTTCATATATACCTCTGTTTACCTCCATCTTATTCCTTCAACTTGTAAACCCATTTATTCTACAATGTTGTTTTACCTGTAGGCAACTTGACTAAGTCCCAAGTCTGGTTATGCATTAAGGAGTCCATCTCTTTTTTCATGGCTTGCTCCAACTTCTTTTTGGTTTCTACCTGTATTGCTTCTTCATATTTTTCCGGTTCAACATAATCAATCAACAATACATAATATAATGAAGGAGAGTATCATTCAGGGGGTCTATTTATCCTGGTAGATTTTTATTAACACCACTTTAAGGTGTTTGAGGTGCATGTTGATGTTGTGCTTACTATTGTTGTTGTGGCTGCTGATCATTATGATTTTCAAGCACCTTTACTTTTTGTATGATCTCATCAATCACTGTGTATTCTTTATTTTCATTTTATTATTTATTTTCATGCATCTTATCCTTATACAAGACATTTTCGTTAAATATGACATCTCTGCTCCTAATGATTTTGTGATTTTCATAGTCATATAAGCAATAACCAAAATCATTAACACCATATCCAATAAAGGTACATTTCTTTGATTTTGCCTCAAGCTTTATTCTATTTTCTTTATTAATGTGGACAAAGGCTTCACAACCAAAGGTCTTTAAAAATGAATAGTTTACCTTTCTACCTGTCCACGCCTCCTCTGGAAAATTTTAAGCATGCAATTAAAATGGAAAATGAGAAGATGCAAAAGTTAATTCACCCACATGTTTCTCTCCCTAAATGGAGAGAAGGGATGCCATGGGTAAAACCCAAGCTCCCACAAGGAAAATATATATTTTATTAGATTTTTACAATGAGTAGAAGGCCCCTTAATGGGCTTCCTAAAAGATGGAAGAGACGATTACAAAATAATAGTCTATAGGAACCAAGATCTCCTTCCAAGAAGTGGCAACCTTAATGGCCAAGAAATAACTCTTGAAATTTGAAAATACCCAGTGCACAAAGGCTCGCAACCAAGCTAGTTTTTTTCTATCCAAGATTGCCCATGACCTCCCTAAAGTTGATCCTCAAGTGCTCTTGGGGTCCTACAACAAATAGTTAGAGTTTCAAACTTTAGCTTCTTCAACCCTGTCAACACAAAAGGTGAGCATAGTCCATAAATATATCTGAATTTTCTGCAAAACCTACACTTAAAATTAATGTAAAACAAAGCAGAAATTTAGCAAATATAATCTACAAATATTATACAAAAATTAGACTATGGAATTTGAGCGTAGCCCTAATTCTTGCCTAATTTTCAACATGCTCTTCAGTAGCGAAATAAAATCGTTATTAACACAAGAAATTGAGACAAATGATTTTAATTAAAATTGGATTTTGAAACACAAGCTAAAAACCAAGGATCCCCGCAACACAAAATTGTGATATGAGGCATCGGGAGATGACAAATGCGGGTTCTTCAATGAACTTACTCAAGAGTGGGATGAATCCTCAAAGAATTTCCCCTCACGCTCGAGGTTTGATCTAAGAGATGTCTCTACACAACTTCGAATAAACATTAGATCCACATGGGTCAAAAGAATACAATAATTAAGAGATCTTAGAGATTTATTGGAAAATCAACTAAAACTTTATTTAGAAAAAACTCTCAAAACCAAATGTCAATGTGAGATAGCTGCACATTAACAAATATCTAAAAGCATAAGAGAAACTAATGAACACAATAACATAAGTAGAAAATGAAACACAATGATCAAGATATTACCTTGCTCAAGAAGAACAACACCTCATATGTGAAACCCCTAAGTCTTTTATTGAAATAGAACATAAGTATACATAAGAGCAGCGATTCCCCAAACACAATAGCTCATTTTCAATTCATTACAATATGAGAGCCCATGGCTCTATTATATAGAGAGTTGGGAGCAAATCCCAATGAAGAATGACAATGAAAAATGGCATTGGAGCCAATCCCAAGGTAAAGAGATTAAACAAGTGGCATGATGTGACAATCCAAAGAGAAATTCAAATTTGTTAAATGAAGCTCCAATGCCAAGTGTAAAAATTGAATTCTGGTAAGTGGACATAATTCTCTTCTTCCCTTATGTGCCAAATTTGAATTTTATGATGGAGTGACAAGTGTAGATGGGTCGTAAATCATGTGGGGACAATATCCCACAAAAATCTCCACCAAATATTCTCCCAATCCTCCCAAATATGCATTAGCTTCACAAATTCAAATTTCCAAGTAAGCAACTTTCTCATTTAATGCCAGAAATTCGATTTTATTTGAGCACATGTCCTTTCCTTGATTTTAGGAGTCCACATCACCTTGGGACTTCATTTTAACTCCTCCATAAGTTTACACCTCATTTCCACAACATTTAGCATATGTGGATATTTATTTTTCTCCATTTATTTAATTTTTGGCTTAATTAATTGCGAGATTCCCACTAAACTTAGGAAAAATGGGTTTTGAGGGTTCAAAACACATTTTTACCTCTCAAAGTATGTCATGGTAAAAAATTGAGGGTGGGAGGCGCAAATTTTATTACTCATACCCCATACAACTTCTCTAGACATCACTTATTACATTACAAATACAATTTTATTAACAATTTCCGTAGTGTGGAAAATCTAAAAAATTAAAAAATGACTACCTAGACCTAACCAAATTCCACGATTTTTTTTGTGTGATCTAGTATAGTAATATACACCGACTCTTGACACTAAGATGTGTTAGGGGCTCAACCTTCAAACCGTCACCCCGACTTTGGGGTGAAAAGTGAGTGAAAAAACCTGGAAAATTATCTGCCTCTAAAAAAGAAGGGATAATTACCAGATAAAAAAAAACACTCCAAGGTGTACTCATTTGCTGATCGAGTCTCAACATTGTAGGCCCTCTACAGACTCAAAACTCATCAGTACTACTATCACTTATTACTATTCCTTATAGGGTGTGGAATCTAGGTATAAGAAAGACGATGAGAAATAGAAGTAGAGTTTAAAAACTTTGTTGACATATGATATATGATGGTACAAGTGTCCTTCAGATCATCCTTGGGCATGGAGTCTTCATATAATCATCAAGTTCCACTCCAGTGGTCATCATTTGGCTCCATATGGGGATGCATGCTAGATGTGAAATAATAGTGTGCAAAAACCTGGAATCTGCATCCATCGACAAAAGACATTTATCAACAGTGTCCATTCAAAATATCATCAAATGAAATAAATGTTAGGATATTCCGACACATAGGAAATAGTTAAGTATAATTTGGTCTAGTGTAGAGTTAGGTAAAGTGTGTTTCTTTACTATGTACTTTTGTAACTTACAATCCGATGGTCACGATATGTAGTGATCCGACGGTTCTTCTCTCCTTGGTATTCGGACATTGTTCCTTGGTTAACACCCGATTGGTCCATGATATCTATTTAAAGAGCATGGAGGGTCATTTGTAGGGTAACCGTTCATGAGAGAAGCTTATGTAAATTTTCATTCTTTTCTTAATAAATTGCCTGAAGTGGCCACGTTGGCTCAGGTCGTGGACATTTTCCTCTTTGAGAGTTTTAACCACGTCAACATTACTGGTGTATTGATCTGTGATCTATTTGTGAGCGGTGTCCTTTGGTGTCCTGTCTAAGGAACTTACCCTATAAATTCCTACATGGTATCAGAGCTATTTGAGGGCCGCATTGGTTGGTGATCCAAATCTGAAGTCAGTAGAACTGCATCCGATTGTCGTTTCCTAGATCTACTGTTACTGACTGCTTTTGGGCCGAGAGGACTGCTCTATTGTGTTAGGAGCATCTGTTCCAGTGAGAAACCCCTTTCGTTTGACGCAAAAAGGTTTCCGGTAGCCCTAGCTACGTCATTTTTAAGATCTAAAGGTATACAATGTTTTTTTTGTAGTTTTTAGTTATTTTCTCTTTGTTTATTTCAATTTATTTAGCTCTTTGTTTTTTTTATTATCGGATTTATACCTTTCATTTCTGTATATGCTTTTTGCCCCGCGACTCTGTGCGATCTGGGAAAATCAGAAACAGAAAGGAAGGATTTTCTCATGCATATGCTCTTTTTCGCCGCGCCTTAGTGTGATCTCGGAAAATCAGAAACATAGAGGAAAATATTTAGTTTTCGACTAAAGCTAACTTGAAGCCACAAGGTTTGTTTTTTTTCTATGTCTGTGTTGGGTTTTGTGTTTTTTTGTTTTGTAGGCAAAAGAGAGCTTTCTCAAGTAAGCACGCACCCCAATGCTTCAGTGACTAAAAAAAAAAAAAACCCCTTCCTCTTTTCCAAAAATTACTAACCTTTTAATCTAGCTCACTTGGTCCAAAGCTACTTTATGAGAATAGAGGTCTTGAGTTCAAGTCTTTCTTTTTATTGAGCTAATTAGATTAAGTTTGGAAAGGGGGTGAATTATTTTTTTAAATACAACATTATCATTCATTTCCGCACATTCCCGCACTTCGTCGGCATCTTCAACAACTTTTCTTCAAAAAGCCATAACTTCTTCATCCGGAAGTCGTTTTCAGAGCCAATTTTTTTTTAATCAGCCTAATTTTTTGAGATCTTTCCATTGGAACACTTATTTTCAGCATCTATAGCTTCAGTTTCTGTTAAAATGGAAAGTCCATGCCAAGTTATTCTTGACAACACCAACTACTTCCAATGGTGGTCCTACATTACGGATTTACTTAGAAGTAAAGGTCTTTACAGAATAGTATCAGGCCAAGAAACCACACCGAAAGATGAAGGTAAGGCAACCAAATAGGAAAATAGGCAAGATCAAGCATGCAGGTTGATAGGGATGTCTATTTCTCCATACCTTAGATTCCATATTGCAGAACTTGATACTCCTAATGAAGCAATGAAACAGATCACTAAAGTCTTTGGAATTAAAAATGAATTTAGAGCCTATCAACTCGAAAATGAGTTGCTTACATTGGACCCCAATAATTTTTCTTCCATCGAAGATTTTCTGTCCAAGTTCAAGACCCTTAGACTTCTCTTGGAAGGTGCGAAGGTTAAGAAAGAAGATGGTAACCTTATCCATTCCATTCTTACTAAGTTGGGACCAGCTTACTCTATGTTTGTTTCCACCTTCCATTCTACAAGAGAAGCCTTCATTTCTCAAGGACAAGACTACAAGTCCCCTTCCTTTGATTCCTTTTGTGATTATTTAATAAGAGAACAAGAAAAACTCTTACACCTTGATCTTCTTAATTTTGGAAACTCTTCTAAGAAAGCCTTAGCCGCCCAGCAGCAACCAAATTCAAAGAATCCTAAGAAATCGTATCGTAAAAAGAATGGTCCTAAACCAAGCAAGGGTCCTAAGCAATTTCAACCTCAAAATGAAAAATCATTTCAACAAAATGATAAGGCAAATAAAAACAAAGGGAAGAAGACTGATAAACATTGCCACTTTTGTAATCGAGATGGCCACTTAGAATCCAAATGCTTTA
>APFE031528199.1:1897-14368 GCA_000404065.3 Pinus taeda
GAACTCATGAGGGTCATTATGAATTTTTGGTCATGCCTTTTGGCCTTACCAATGTACCTTCTATATTTCAAGGTTTGAAGAATTCCATTTTCAAACCCTTAGAAAATTTGTGTTAGTATTTTTTGATGATATACTAATCTACAACAAGTCTTGGAAGGATCATGTTGAACATGTAGATAGGGTGCTCAAACTATTGGAGGAGAAATAATTATATGCAAAAAGCTCCAAATGATTCTTTGGAGTACAAGCGGTGGAATATCTAGGTCATATTGTGTCTCATGAATGTCTTAAGGTAGACCCTAGAAAAATTAAAGCCATTAAGGAATGGAAAATCCCCACATCCATAAAGCATTTGTGAGGTTTTCTCGGGTTGACAGGGTATTATCGCAAGTTTGTTAAGAATTATGGGAGAAGCAATACCTCTAACAAAATTATTGAAGGAAGATGCATTTTCATGGACTCCAAAAGCAACAAAGGCCTTTGAACATCTTAAAGAGGAAATGTGCCAAGCACCGCTCTTAGCTATGCCAGACTTCACAAAAACTTTATTGTGGAATGTGATGCTTCAGGAAATGAAATTGTTGCTATTTTAATGCAAGATGAAAGACCCATTTCTTTCGAAAGTAGTCCAATCAAGGGAAAGTATTTACACAAATATATTGTGAGAAAGAAATGTTAGGAAATACTACATGCACTTAAGAAATGGTGGCCCTACCTAATTGGAAGACACTTCAAGGTAAAAATAGATCGTGATAGTCTTAAATACCTTTTAGAACAAAGGTTATCCTCTGAAGAGAAAAAAAAATGGGTCACAAAGATGTTGGCTTATTGTTGAAGAGGTAAATCCCCTCTGTGGACAGAGGCGATCCCTTCTAGACCAAACTGGGTCTAGAAACAATTGTCAAATGCTATAGCGCAAGTTCCTAATTGCAAATAAACAAACCAGTGATGAAGGCCTACCTAGATTCCAATGCTATTGTTTGTAGGAGAGGTGGTGCTCTCATTCCTCTGCTCCGACAAATCACAATCCTCATGATCTTTGTGAATAGACACATGCACATGCAAAAAAAAATACAAACGCAAGCATAAAATCTAGTATACGCAACTATATGTCAGTTAGAAAAGACATAACTCATCATCATCATAAATAATAACAAGACTGGAACCATAACCAATAGTCGTTCATTAATAATCAATCAAAGGAGAGTACAACCAATGTTCTGACACTGGATTCTCCTTTGGCGGGTCGTCAGTGGAACATGTCTCGCAAAGCCTATCGGGAATAAGGATAAGCCTCTCTCTTTGGATCTGGACAAGAGTCTCCTTGCTTGGATTTGGCCTTAAGGGAATCAAGAATGCTCTTGCAGCATGAGGCTCTTGGGAATTCGGGAATTCTGGAACTTTGGAACTCTAGAACTAGCTTGCAAAGGAAATGGTAAAGCTTTTATAGATGGAGGAAGGGGAGCTGGGATCATAACCAATAATCATGGGATTGGCCATATCATCAAGGAAGCTTCCATGAGAGGTGTTAAACCACTTCCTCTCTATGGAAATCTGTAACCAAACCACCCAACTCAAGATAGATAGCAGTCCAGGAATTTGTTAGGACGAAACTTCCACCATTTATTTTAAAAAACACCTCTTAATATGGTTGGTGTGGGTGCGACTTTATGACAGAGCGCCAATTGGCGCGCCCTCTTTGGAGGATTTCCCCCCTTGGCGCGAGGGCTGAACTATGGAACCGCACCAATGGAAAAGAGCTATTTTTAGAGTTTTTCAGCAGGAGATGTCTTCAGGGAAAACAAAGCTCATGTTTAGAGGAATGCAATGCAATTGTTTTTAGGCAATGTCACTTCTCATAGGTCCCGAAATGAGTCCTACAAGATACGGGACATGGGTAGCAGGGACGGTGACAAATTGCTGTGTAACAGTTATGACTTTGAAACCATCTACAAAAACAGGAAGAAAAATGTTGTGGCAGATGCACCCTCAAGAAAGGATAAGAATGTGGAGGAATTGTTGTGCGCCATTTCTATTATCCAACCAGATTGGATAAACGAAGCAAGGGAGGAATGGAAGAATGACGAAGAAGTGTGGGCACTCATTCGAAAGTTACAACAAGATCCCAGTACATCTGATACATTTAGCTGGAAAAATGATTCGTTATGGTACAAAGATTGCTTATACCTCTGTAAGAATTCCCAGCTAAAACAAAAGATTCTTATCAAATTGCACACTTCTCCCGTAGGAGGGCACTCAGGATTTTTAAAAACTTACAA
The DNA here is from genome assembly GCA_000404065.3 of Pinus taeda. Classification (NCBI taxonomy): domain Eukaryota; kingdom Viridiplantae; phylum Streptophyta; class Pinopsida; order Pinales; family Pinaceae; genus Pinus; species Pinus taeda. Next base: position 4,177 of record APFE031528199.1, read on the forward strand.
CAGGTTTAAGAAGGATTTTTTTTGGGATGGCCTTAAATCAGATATTCAAAAGTTTGTGGCGGAATGTTTGGTTTGCCAACAAAATAAAGTCGAAACAATTAAGACACCGGGTCTATTACAACTTTTATCCATTCAAGCCAACGTTGGGAAGAGGTTTCAATGGATTTTATCACAGGTTTACTCAAGTCTGGGGGAAAGAGTGTCATCATGGTGGTAGTTGACAGACTTATGAAGTATGCACACTTTTGTGCATTATCACATCCATTTAAAGCCAGTACAGTTTCTACTGCATTTATGGAAAAAACAATTCAAAAGCTACATGGAAACCCAAAGATTATTGTAAGCGACAAAGATCCCATTTTCACTGGAAATTTTTGGATAGAATTATTTTCTTGTCTCGGTACTCAGTTAGCTCATACCTCATCTTATCATTCTCAATCTGATGGGAAAATTGAGATAGTAAATAAATGTTTGGAAGGATATCTTCGTTGCTTTGTATCTGATAAACAGACATAATGGGTCAAATGATTTCCTCTGGCTGAATGGTGGTATAAAACCTCCTTCCATACTGCAGGAAAAATGACCCCATTTATGGCACTTTATGGATATCATTCACCATCCATCACATCAAATTTAAGAGAAGATTCTAAGGTTCAAGCATTGGAACATAAAATCGAGCATCAACAACAAGTTCTCCAACTCTTAAAGGATAACCTCATGTTGGCGCAGAATAGAATGAAACAACAGGAAGATCAACATCGCAGCGAAAGAAGTTTTGATGTAGGTGACTGGGCATTTCTACGGCTACAACCATATAAACAAATGTCCCTCAAGAAAGCTATGAAGGATAATAAATTATCACCAAATTATCATGGTCCGTACAAGGTGTTGCAAAATATTGGTACTATGGCATACAAATTGGAGCTTCCTGCAGCTTCTCGAGTGCACCCAGTTTTCCATGTTTCATGTTTAAAGAAGGTTATAGGCGACAAGCTCCTAGTTCAAACAATATTGCCAGAACTTGATGATGAAGGAAAAATTATATTGGAACTGAAAGCAGTCACATAAACAAGAACTCGACAGCTATGAAATCGATCAATTTCGGAGTTTCTCATCAAGTGGAAGAGTTTGTCTACTAAAGATTCCACATGGGAGGATAAGAATTTTATACAAAAGCATCGAGAACTACTCAAGCATTAAGGACAATGCTTTTCAAAAGGAGAGGGGCATGTTATGCCTTTACGATACTAGTGATTCCCCCATTACTATTTTCATTATATCCTTTATTGTTATTATTGTGCCCCTATTGTCCCCATATTGTTATTAGTATGCCCCATAGAAACCCACTATTGTTATTTTTGTGCCTTATGTTATTACTGTTATGTTGGCTTGATTATATTGTGACCCCTTAGACTCCTATATATAGAAGGAAGGTTTAGTCATTTGTATAATCTAATAATTGTTCATTTGTGTAATGTAAAGGAGGTTTCCCCCTCAAAGAGGCTTATTTCTAAGGTGTTGATCTATCTTTTCTATATTTTTGTGAGCTGGTTGCATAACATGCATACCCAAAATCAAATAATTAATTCCTCCTTCAATAGACGCAAGCCATAATTTCAACTTGATGTAATGAATTATGAATCACTGTAACAAGAATATTGTGTTTTCTTATAGAAAGGAATAACCACTATTTACTTTGATGAAAACAACAAATTCCAAATCACAAGTGCTTGCCTTCAAAAACCCTCACTTTTTACCAATACTAATGATTCTTTTCAATCATGAAAATAAAGTACTTAATCTGATCTTTTGACAGAAGAAGGACATACTTAAGCTATCTCAGCAATGATCTATCTTTCATTTGATTAATCAATAATTCCCCAGATGAAACTTTGAACCCTAGTTTGAAAAGATGAAGAATTCCTCAAGAAGGTAACTGAAAACATCAAATCAAAATAGAGTGGACTCTTCTAGAATGTAAATAGATCCAAGAAATTACAATAACAAAAAAATTATGTACCCAACAAATGAAAACCCTATCTTTTCAAAAATTTAAGAGACATGCGTAGGTAACTAGTTATGTCTAGAGCACAAATGCATTGTTGCTAAAGGAAAAGTGCACAAATTTGCGCACTGTTTCCAAAGAAAAAGTGCACAGGCTGAAAAAAATTAAGAAAAAAGCAAAGCTGAAAATCCATAACTTTAAGCTTTCAAGGTTCAAATCACAGTAAAACAAGGCTACATAAAGCAATCATAGGTCATTGGAGGACATAATTAAGAACATATCATTCCCCAGTGGAGTCGCCAATTTTTTATGGTAGACTAATCACTCTTGCGGACAAGTCTAATAGAGCTAGTTTCAAAAATAGATCTAGTAACAAACAAACATGTGACTGCAACCTTTCCTTAATTCATAACTAAAGAATGAAGTTTTATGTATGCAAGAGCCCCTTACCTTTTCTACGAAATGGTTGTGGAAGTCCTTCCAATGCTTTCAAAATCCTCTCCTCGCTCCTTCAAAGGAATATTTGTATTGAAAGAAACAATCAAGGCATAAAAGCATAACGTAGATAAAGGTAAAACATAACATGAATGGAAGTTGTAACATAGCATAAATCACAAGATTAAACCAATATTCTATTATGAATCATGCAAAGGATCAAGGATGTTTGCAAAGAGAATTAGAACAAGGGCAAGTAGGAAAGAATAGTGATAGTATTAATATTGAACAAGAAAAAACATTACAATCTTGGCCTTGATGATGTATCCGTCCTCCCAATGGTCTCCAATCCTTCCCTGTTAGGTCCGTATTATACTAGTGTATTCCCACATTATTATTGTCATTGTAGCCCCTTATTGGTAATTTTATGCCCCCATTGTCCCCATATTGTTATTAGTGTGCCCCAAAGAACCCCACTATTATTATTGTTGTTTCCATACATTATTATTGTTATGCCATCTCTGATTATATTGTGACCCCTTCGACTCCTATATATAGAAAGGATGTTTTGTCATTTGTATCATCCAAGAATTTTTAATTTGTGTAGTGTAGAGGAGTTTTGCCCCTTGAAGATGTTAATTTTGAAGTCGTTGATTTATCTCTTATTCTATTTTCTGAGCTAGTTGCATAACATTTGGTACCAAAGCTTTGGATTCTAGGGTTTCGCTGCTTCAAACAGGTCATCGTGAAATTTTCGCTAAAAACTTTTTCTATGAAGATTCTGAAGCTGAGATTAAAAATAATTTGATCTGAACTCATGGTGAGCCTCATGTACGAATTTTAGATCTTGTCTCTCTATATTTTCAGAGATATGATCTGACGAAGTTAGGGTTTTTATAGGCTCTAGAATTTGATCTCAAATAGGTGACCCTAGGAAAATCGTAATAAATTGCTGTCTGAGCATCAGATTCAAATTTTGTAAGAAGTGACAAAAATAGGATGGAGCTTATTTTGTTGGGTATCAATTTTAGGGTGGACGGTCGAAACAGTGACACGTGAAACATAGTACAAGTTCATTCCACTAAACCAGTCTATAATCAGGTCATCATGGGATATTGGACATAACTCTTTCTTGGAGAATCCAATATCGATCTGCCTTATGGGGTTGTAAAGAGGACTCAGAGGGCTACCACAGGTAAAAAATTTAGAGGTTGGAGATATGAAATTACAGAGATACATCAGATTCAATATAAAAATCCTACAAAGTGAAAAACAAAGGCGCATAGTTTTCTTTTAAATTTGCATAAGTTTTGTTTGAGAAATTAGTTTGAAGTGATTCAAAGAGAATTGGGAAGCATAATTATCATTAATTGATGACACAAAGAACGAAAATGGAAGCACCTGGTAAGAAACCCAAAATCTCTACTATTACACATGAAGAAGAGGAAGAAATACGACATGATATATCAAAATTACAAGACCAAGTGCAATAAATTTCTCTCTCAAAAAAAGTAACATAAGCTAAGATGGATTGTTTGAAGAATGTAATCAATGGTATAGATGTAGAATTGAAAGGAAACATTGAAGATTTGAAAAAATACATGGAAGGTTTGAAGGAAGGTTTGACAAAGTTGCTACAAGAAAGGCTTCCTAATTGTGAAAATGAAGTAGAGGAAATTCATGACGAGAAAGAAATAAATGTTAATCATGATTTGAATAAAGATAACATTGAAAATTTGAAGAAAGACAGGGAAGGTTTGACAAAGTTTCTACAAGAAGGGCTTCCTAATGGAGAAAAGGTAGTAGAGGAAAGTCATGATTAGAACAAAAGAAATGTTAATCATGATTTCATTGACTCTAATGTTGGATTGAAAACCCACCACGTTACAAAGATTGATATGAGGAAGTTTGATGGGAAGAATCCGATAACATGGATACTATAGATGGAACAATATTTCAATATTCATAATGTGCAAAACACATAAAAGTTACACATTGGAACTTTATATTTGGAACCCAATCAGTTTGTGTGGTATCGATGGCTTTGTTCTCATAAAAAAATTGTCACTTGGTCAATTTTTATAGAAGAAATGATAACATATTACGAGGATACAAAGAGAAACACCTTCTTTAGCCAATTGATAAATCTCAAGCAAAAGGGTTCAATGGTGAAGCACATTGAGGACTTCCAAAAATAGAATATAAGGATAAATTATATTGTAGACAAGTATAGGATTAATGTGTTCATAGGGACTTTAAAGGATAACATCCAAAATGAGGTTCTCCTTTGGGGACCCGATTCATTGGAGAAGGAATTCAAGTTGGCAAGAAAAATTGAACGCAAAATTATGGCAAGAAAGAAGCCTACCACTCACAACTATAAAGATGGAATTGTTTATGCTCGTAGCCTTCCACAACCTACAAGGTTGACACCACAACAATTGAAAGAAGATAGAGAGAAAGGGCTTTTTTACAGTTTTGATAGTAAATACACTAAAGGTCATAAGCATGTTGAGAAGAAATTATTTTACATAGGTTGTTAAGAGGAGGAAGAGAAGGAAATAGAAACATCAAAAGAATAGGATATACACGAGGAACCAACCCTAGAGAAAGAATAAATGAATCCGACCATATATTGTAATGCATTGGCAGGAATTACCACTCCTCAAACTCTCAATATAGAAGGACATATCAAGAAGAAAAAGGTAATAGTGTTGATTGATTCAGTAGTACCCATAATTTTATTCATCATAATATAGCCAAGTAATTGAATTGCTTCCTATAACCAACACTAGAGTGTCAAGTGATGGTTTCAAATAGAGGAACCATAATTTCTTTGGAAAGTGCCATAATATCAAGCTATCCATGGAAGAATATGTATTGAATAGTCCAATTATTTCTATTCCAATGGGTGGTGCTGATGTTGTACTAGGAGTCCAATGGCTACAGTCTTTAGGTACGATATCTTTTAATTTTCAAGAACTTTTCTTCAAATGTTTTTGGGAAGGAAAGGAAGTTGAATTAAGGGGTATCACAAGGAAACTGGGAAATATAATCAGCTCTAACGACATGAAAAGCTTCTAAATAAATAACAATGGGGAATTATTGCACAATTAGGTTCACAAGTGGTTCCCAGATCAAAATCATCTATTTCTCGAGATCTCCAAAATGCCTTGGACAATCATTCCAAGGTATTTGAGACTCCCAAAGGTATCCCACCTATTCATGATCATGATCATGGTATTCATTTGATTCCATGAATTGTTCCTCCAAGCATCATGCCTTAGAGATATCCTTATGCCCAAAAGAGTGAAATTGAATGTATGGTTGCAGAAATGCTTGAGGCTAGTATAATTCAACCTAGTCAAAGTTCTTTATCTACTCTAGTAGTATTGGTGCACAAGAAGGATGGATCATGGTACATGTTTCTGGATTATAGGGAGCTCAACAAGATCACTATTAAATATTAATTTCCCATTCCCATCATTGATGAATTATTGGATGAATTACATGGAACAATTTACTTCACCAAGTTGGACCTTCGTTCAGGATATCATCAAATTAGAATGAAGACTAAAGAGATTCTGTAAACAACATTTAGAACTCATGAGGGTCACTATGAATTTTTAGTCATGCCTTTTGGCCTTACCAATTCACATTCTACATTTCAAGGTTTGATGAAATCTATTTTCAAACCATTCCTTAGAAATTTTGTGTTAGTATTTTTTGATGATATACTAATCTACAACAAGTCTTGGAAGGATCATGTTAAACATGTTGACAGGGTGATCAAACTAATGGATTAGAAACAATTATATGCAAAAACCTCAAAATGTTTATTTGTAGTACAAGAGGTGGAATATCTGGGTCATATTATATCTCATGACAGTGTTAAGCTAGACCCTAGCAAAAGTAAAGCCATTAAGGAATGGAAAATCCCCACATCCATAAACCATTTGCAAGGATTTATTGGGTTGATAGGGTATTATCGAAAGTTTGTTAATAATTATGGGAACATTGAAGCACCTCTAACAACATTACTAAATAAAGACGCATTTTCCTGGACTCTAGAATAAATGAAGGCCTTTGAACATCTTAAAGAGGAAATGTGCCAAGCACCTATCTTAGCTACACTAGACTTCAAAAAAACTTTTATTGTGGAATGTTATGCCTTAGGAAATGGAATTGGTATTGTTTTAATGCAAGAAGGAAGACCCATTTATTTTGAAAGTTGTCCAATCAAAGGAAAGTATTGACACAAAGCTATTTATGAGAAGGAAATGTTGGAAATACTACATGCACTTAAGAAATGGCGACCTTACCTAATGGGAATACATGTCAAGGTAAAAATGGAAGATGATAGTCTTAAATAATTTTTAGAACAAATATTATCCTCAGAAGAGCAACAAAAATGGGTCACAAAGATGTTGGTTTATGACTCTGAAATCATCTACAATAAAGGGAAGCAAAATGTTGTTGCAGATGCACTCTCAAGAAAGGATGAGGATGTGAAAGCATTACTTTGTGCCATTTCTATCATCCAACTAGATTGGATAAATGAAGCAAGGGACGAATAGAAGAATGATGAAGAAGTGTGGGAACTCATTGAAAAGTTGCAGCAAGATCTTGGTACATCTGATATATTTAGTTGGAAAAATGATTCGTTACTTTACAAAAATCGCTTATACCTCTGTAATAATTCCCAACTGAAATAAAAGATTCTTTTGGAATTCTGCACCTCTCGCTTAGGAGGACACTTATGATTTTTAAAAACTTACCATAGGGTTAAGAAGAAATTTTTTTGGGATGGCCTTAAATCTGATATTAAAAAGTTTGTGGCGGAATGTTTGGTTTTCTAACAAAATAAAGTTGAGACAATTAATACCCTGGGTCTGTTACAACCTTTATCCATTCGAATTCAATGTTGGGAGGAGGTTTCAATGGATTTTCTCACAGGTTTACCCAAGTCCGAAGGAAAGAGTGTCATCATGGTTGTAGTTGATAGACATACCAAGTGTGCACACTTTTGTGCATTATCTCATCCATTTAAAGTCATTACAGTTGATATTGAATTTATGGAAACAATTCAAAAGCTATATGGAAATCCAATGATTATTGTAAGTGAAAAAGATCCTATTTACACTGGAAATTTTTGGACTAAATTATTTTCTTTTTTTTGTACTCAGTTAGCTCATAGCTCATCTTATCATCCTCAATCTTATGGGAAAATTGAGATAGTGAACAAATCTTTGGAAGGATATCTTTGTTGCTTTGTATCTGATAAAAAAACACAATGGGTCAAGTGGTTGCCTCTAGTTGAATGGTCGTATAACACTTCCTTCCATACTGCAGCAAAAATGACCCCATTTATGACACTTTATGGATATCATCCACCATCCATCACATCACATTTAAGAGAAAATTATAACGTTCAATCAGTGGAATATCACATCGAGCATCGACAACAAATTTTTCAACACTTAAAGGATAACCTCACTTTGGCGCATAATATAATGAAACAACAGGAAAATCAACATCACAATGAAAGAATTTTTGATCTAGGTGACTAGGTATTTCTATGACTATAACCATACAAACAAATGTGCCTCAAGCAAGCTAAGAAGGATAATAAATTATCACCAAAGTTTTATGGTCTGTACAAGGTGTTGCAAAATATTGGTATTATCGCATACAAATTGAAGCTTCCTGCATCTTTCCGAGTGCACCTAGTTTTCCATGTTTCATGCTTAAAGAAAGTTATAGATGACAAGACCCCAATTCAAACAATATTGCCATAATTTGATGATGAAGGAAAAATCATATTGGAACCTGAAGGAGGTAGAGAAACAAGGACTCGACAACTATGAAATTGATTAATTTTAGAGTATCTCATTAAGTGGAAGAACTTACTTGCTGAAGATTCCACACTGGAGGATGAGAATTTTATATAGAAGCATCTAGAACTACTCAAGCATTGTGGAGAACATTTTTATAAAGGAGAGGGGCATGTTAGGTCCCTATTATACTAGTGTATTCCCTATTATTATTGACATTTTAGCCCCTTATTGTTACTGGTGTTCCCCTATTGTCCCCATATTGTTATCATTGTGCCCCATTCAAGCCCACTATTGTTATAGTTGTGCACCTACATTATTATTGGTATGTCGGCTCTAATTATACTGTGACCCCATAGAATCCTATTTATAGAAAGGAGGTTTTTTCATTTGTATCATCCAAGAATTGTTCATTTGTGTAATGTAAATGAGGTTACCCCCTTGAAGAGGCTAATTTTGAAGTCATTGATCTATATCTTATTCTATTTTGTGAGTTGGTTGCATAAAATTCCCTTAGGTGAAAAGCTTTCTAGCCCTATTCTAGAAATATCAGTTTAAGTTTACAAGTCCCCCTTAGCCCTCTTGTCTATGTTGAATTTATAGGCCAAGAGGAGGAGGTTTGAGATTCTCTTTTGAAGGGATGAGATCCTCAAAAGGAGGGATTAGGGTTCCATAATGGGAGGAAGTTTGCTCCATGAACAAAGGGATTAGGCCCAAATATGTAGAAGCTCGAGGCTTTCAATTGGGAAGCATTCCTCCAACAAGGATTCTAGAAATCACATTTTATTTTTACTCTCGTTAAGTGATTTTCACAGCTCTCAGCGGAAGATAAAGCGCAAATTTTCCCAGGCCATAATGGTAAAAGTTGCGGCTGTACAAATTCTGGCTAGGAAATTGCACAATGCTTAAAAGCTGGTTTCTGAGAAATGTAATTCAGGATTCTTGTTATATTTTGGATTGCTTTTCTTCTATCATTGCAGGGGAATGCTTGGAACGCTTCATCAGATAGTAAGAGATATGGATTGGCAGTCATTTTCCTAATGGTGAGAAAATGACCTGTAATATATGTTTTAACCATTTCGTGTAATTATGAGCCTAATTCATCTAGGGAATATCATATTTGTGAAATAATTAGCATGTTACCGACTATTTTTGTTTTATAACTGTTGATCAACTTAGCTATCAAGATCTAATCCCCTTTGGGAGTTTGTCATTTATGCTGAGCCCATTTACCTCTTAGATACATTTGTGATTTTATTGATCTTTTCAAGTAGCTAGTTATTCATGACACTAATGCACTCTATTATGTCTCGAGAAAATAATGACATGTCCTTACTTATTGAAACTAAGAATGAGTTTAGGGATGTTTTATACTAACATTATTCCATTAGTTGAGCCTCATCCTTCTCCGCTTCCTCTTGTATCTTCAAGGTTCAGTTGAAAATGATGGAGGCATATATTTGTACTTATGTTAATTATGGGCCTTCCCATAACACATAAATATATGCCGAGGGACATTATTATAGATAATTAGTAGCATAAGATAGTCTTTGCACCTAAATGCGTCCTCCTATGTTGTCTTTCAAATCTATAATATTTGGATTGAAATATCTTGCAAGATTAATGAAAACAACGGGTACCCACTTTGAGGATTAGCCTAAAATTATAGATGCAGAGTACAAATTGGAATGGTTTCAAGGCATGAATATGCCTATGAAAACTTAATATGTTTTAGTGGTAAGGAGACATTAAGATAGGGAAATTTAACCCCAAAAGCACTCCTAACTGTTGGCATTATGTTTCTGGTATGGTTATATGTTATAGATGTTGTACTTGATGGCAACACCCATGGCATGGCTCTCAATATGATGAGAATTAAGAAGTACGCAGGAGAAAAGTTCACGGAATTTTATGGAGA
>APFE031528204.1:0-14122 GCA_000404065.3 Pinus taeda
CCGGATATCTCACCTTCCAAAAGAAGGATGAATCCAGAGGCTACCTGGTCCGATTACAGACTCTGCCTGAAGAAATAAAAACGTAGTCACTTCCTGAATAATAGATCTGATGATCAATCCTCGCTTTGATATCCTGTAGAAATCTCTTCTACAAATCAACCAGCTCTGATACCATGTAGAAATTTTGAATAATTTAAAACATATTCAACAGAGATTATCCTGATCATGTACTATTGCGGAAAACATACACAATACATAAGCTCCTCTACGTTGATCATCAATATAGCAGCATCAATAACAATAAAACATCAAGAGCATTCAAACATTAACACAGTATGTATCCCGGGGAAAGCATCTCGCTAAAAACCCCAACTATCTGTATATTAATGATTGAGTCATGTAACATTACACAGCATAATACTTCTCATAAGTATCTCCACCTATGTTACACACAATACAGCTCAGATCTGAATCAATCACTGGCTCAAATCTCCTTCGTTGCTTGCCTGCCTCCGCTGCTCAATACCTGCTCAAGAACTGATGATAATTCCAAGGCAACCACGTATTTCCTTGGAAAAATCACGTGAGCACAAGCTACAATGTGGGAAAATACGTGAGCAAACTCATTGGCATACTCAATCTCTTGATTTGTGCAAGATATGATGCACAACTATAGTCACAACTGATAGCAATCTGATTCTCTGACACCTGTCCCCGTTGAACTGAAAATGCACTGACATGCAACTGAGTAACTGATGTATTCATTAGTTGTATTATGAGTTAATAACTTGTGAATTAATTAATAACTAATTCACCCAACTCATCTCCAGTCTATTTTCCAGTTAGACTAAATACAACCAGTTAAACAAAGCTAAACTGAACACAACTCCATCAACTGCACCTCCAGTCCACTAAACTCAACTCACTTGAGTTCTAACTGAAGTCCTGCATGCAAATATTAGTCATCCCATAGGTAACCACGTATTCCTTCTGGGATCTGCATGTACCACATCCGTAGCTCATCCTGAAGTGCTCCAAGAGAATAAGACAAAGTTTATAGTCTAAATATTATTATGAGCTAATAATATTTGACTGTTCTATATTTAGACTGAGCATTCACTCCGCTGTGGTCAAAAATAGAAGTCCATCTATTTTTCCAACTTGATCAATCATCCATAAACAGCAACCTGCAATCCATAGACATTATCCATATGTCTAAAAATAGACATAGTCTAAAAATAGACTTGCGCCAAAAATAGCCTGCGAGCCCACTTAGTGAAGGCGACTCTTTTCACTAAGCTCCATCATCTTGTTGCAATCTCAACACAAGTAAAATAGTTTATTGTAATGTGGATATTGATGAATCTATGTATAATCATACCTAATATTTATTTACCATTTATGTATAATCATACCTAATATTTATTTATCATTTATGAAAGGTAAAATATATTACATTCAAGCATTTTAAGCCTCATTAATTAACCGTCATGATTGATTAAAAAGTATTTTTTATATAACCATCATGATTAAAAATTATGTGTTTATAATTCTAATTTATTTATGGTTAAAACTTCAAAGAATTTAATATTTAAAATGAATTAAAAGTGTTTAAATTTAGTAATTTTATGTTTTAATAAATGTAATTGGCTTTAAAGGCATTCGAACTTCTTCTTCTTCTTCTTCTTCTTCTTCTTCTTCTTCTTTTTTTCAATACGAAAAAAGCTTAATTGTATTTACTAGATAAAAGATATAAAAATGCAATTACATCTTGATATAGCCTGATAAAGAGATGTAATCAACCCTGTACAAAACTGTAGAGGAAAAAAAACAAGTCTTGATATGACATGTGGTAAAAAATCCCCCATAACAGTGAAGAGACAGGAAGATATGTGCTTCAAAGGAGCAATCAACTAGTAGCGAAAATAAAACATGAAAATAGATGGAGAAATAGCAAATCTAGAAAATTCCAGAACCCCGAAAGGGGTCTCTTCTACCACTAGTGAGGGAAATTGCAAAATATACTATAAAATAGTTTCTTGAAAAACATACCTGGGAATTTTGCGATAAAAAAAGTCATGTTCCAGGGAGAGAGAATTCCTGAATGGAATAAGTTTCAGCTTCATTTTTTATATCCATATTCTAGTAGGCTATTTGAGAAAGGCGTCCTTTCTTTGATAATATATCAACTTGGGAATTTTGTGCTTTGTTTATATGCTGAATAGTATAGTCATCCTTCCTCCCCCAGAGAGAAATGATTATGTTCAACCAACTAGATAGATGTTGTTTTTTAATATGGTTCTTCCTTGTGACATGGTCAATTATTATTTTGGAGTCACCGAAAATTTGTAGAGACTGAATATTCATAAAAAAGATGAAAGTAAGAAGTCCTGTTAGAGCCATTACCTCTGCTTTGTTATTGGTTCCCTTCCCCCCATTCCAAAAGATTTGGAATCGCTGATCTTTATCCATAACAATAAGGACCCCACATCCACATATGTCATTTTGTGCTACCCCGTCAAAATATGCTCTTGGGAAAACCATAAGTTCTGATGATTGCTCTATTTGTTTTTCCTTGCTATACTAAGAAAGTTTGGCAGGGATAGTGTTATAGAGAGAGATAATGTTGTCAAAAAATACCCCAAAAATCTCCTTTCTATTTTGAAACAAAATATTATTCCTCCATTTCCATATAAACCAGAGAACTAATTGAATGATTGGCCTCCATGATTCTTTCTGACTACACCACCAAACAAATGCTTCTTTTATTGAAAGATGTAATACATAGTTAAAACCAAAATATGAAGCAAGGCTTCTCCAGAGCTGCTAGGATATAGAACATTGAAAAAACATGTGGTAATTGTTTTCTTCAGCTGTTTTGCAGATATAGCAATACCTAGGCCCTAACCAATTCCTCTTCTGCAAGTTTTCCCACGACAGATTTTTATTATGGAAAACCAACCATGAGAAAATGATGGTTTTATAAGGACATCTTGTTTTCAATAATACTACTGGAAAGATGGTAAGAGTTTGCGTACAGTTTATACTGATAAGATATCTTTTACCCTGACTGTCTTCAATCCACTTGTCCCCCTCCATATAAGGACATCATCTTCCTTTATTTGGCAAAAACCACTATTTCTTAAACACCATTGACTCTAATCCCACTGTTGTGCTAAAACTCCTGTCATTCCCATGGACGAGGCATTTTTCCAGGTTGGGAAAGGACCGTGCTAGTCCGCAATAACCTGGTTCCATGTGAAATACCCTTTTCTATGAAAGAAATTCAATAGCATATGTGATATATAGATATCATCGCCCCCACCCATGATCAGATCAAGCTTAATATGAATTTTTTTTCCTGTTTGTAAGCTGCAGACCAAGTTTTTGAGAAAGATAGATACAATCTTACGGAAGCTCATCCAAATTGCTGATCCCTGAGAGGGCCCAATCTTCCCCATCCTATACCAATATGAGATATCTCTGCTATCCATATATTTTTTCTTGATAGATTTGCTCCATGAGCCATCCCCAAAAACTCCCCTCCATAGAGACTTGCATAATAAAGCCTTCCCAAAAGTCCTAAGATCTAAAATACCCCAACCACCTTGCTTCTTTGGAAGAGTGAGATCAGATAATTTTGATAAGTGATATTTTCTTTTCTCCTTATTGCCTCCCCAAATAAAATTTGCAGTCATTTTATTCATCAGATGAATGATACTCACTGGAATATAATAAAGATGAGCCCAATACACATCTAATTGTACCATAACTGATTGAGTAAGAACTGCTCTACCTGCCATTGAGAGACACTTATATTCCCATCCAGAAATCCTTTTAAAATATCTATCTGGAATCCATTGCCAATCTGATTCAATATAGCCTTTTGCTTTTAAATGAAACCCCAGGTATTTCATACCTTCCTTTATGGACCTTGCCTCTATCCCAAACAACTGAATCAGATATTTTAATACTTCCATATTAACATCTCCATGATAAAAAGAGGATTTTGATTCATTTATATGCAGACCAATAGCTTTTTGAAACCTATCCAAAATATCATGAAAACATTCCCACATAAGTCTACAGAGCATACCAAATATCAAGATGTCATCCACAAATAAATTGTGGGAGATAAAATTATTCCTATTGATCTTCAAAGGCCGACACCTATATTCCGTGACCACCCTATTGATGTGAAGGCTTAAAGAGTCCATAGCCAAAATAAACAAGAGAGGGGATAAAGAGAAGCCCTATCTCAGACCTCTAATAGCCGAAAAATAGGTGGAAGGCAAACCATTTATGATGATTGCATAATTTACTTTTTCAACGCAGGCCATAATCCAATTTATCAACTGGGAATTTAATCCAATTTTTGCAAGAAGACATCTAATAAATCCCCAATCAAGACAGTCATATGCCTTTCTAAGATCAATCTTCAGAATGACCGCTTCAATTTTTTTAGAATGCATAAAGAAGAGACTTTCTTGGGTGTTTGCTACAACATCCAAAATATTCCTTCCTTGGAGAAAACCATGTTGATCCTAGGTCAAAAGCCTGGAAAGAATACCCAGAATTCTTCCAGCAATGATTTTTGAAATAATTTTAAAGGAGATGTTGCAGAGTGATATGGGTCTGAAATCCAGGAAGGAGGATACTTCCAATTTTTTTTTAAATGAGAGCTATATAAGTAGATGAAATGAGCTGATGAATGTTGCCTGATATTCTTGATTCCTCTACCATCCCCAATAAATCATTTTTTATGAGATCAAAGAAATGGATAAAAAAATTCAATCATCCACCCATCCAGGCCCAAACTCTTGTCTTTTTTAATGGATTTCATAACCCCCAAGAGTTCCTCTTCAGAGACTGGCTTGAAGAGGCACTCATTTTGAGCTTCATCAAACATTTGAGGGTATAAGTCGATACCCCAAATAATATCCTCAATCCTCACATCCCCAGATCTTTTGTATTGATTTTCAAAAAAAATTAAAGCCTCATTTGTGATGTCTTTCTGAGTGTGAAGATAATTACCCTCCTCGTCATTTATCCCCCAAATAGTATTTTTTTAACGCCTAGAGTTTGCAAATCTATGAAAAAATCTGGTGTTTCTATCACCCTCTTTTAGCCAAATAGCATGACTTTTCAATCTCCATGAAGCTTCTTCAATATCCAGAATCTTTTGTTTTTTCATTTCCAACCCTTTTATACTACAACACTTTTTCTAAGGAAATGGAATTTTCTGTCAAGACACCAGCGAGCTTGTCCAATTCCATTTGAATGTCATGAAGGGACTTCCTATTGAGTTGTTTTTTCCTGAATTGCCACTCTTTTACTTTCTTTCTGATAGATGAAAGTTTGTCTATAAAAGACAAGGTGGGAGAAGATTGGTCCAGTGAAGGGAATTTAGTCCAGGATTTTTTAATAAGTTCATTAAAATCAGAATCTTCGAACCAAATTCTGTTAAACTTGAAAGGATAACCTTTCTTGAACCCCTGGTTCCTCCATTTAAGAGAGATTGGTCTGTGATAAAAAATGAAACATTTTTCAATGTTTGATACTGGCATTCCCAATCGGTCAACTATGTTGTCATGGATAATAAATCGATCTAACCTTTTTGCAATATATGCAACTACATTTCTACCATTGTCCCAAGTAGGTCCCATCTGTGAGGGACAAATATCAACAAAATTTCAATGAAGCATCGCATTTTTTATAAGGCCTGCTAGTGGGTCATTTTTCCTACCACTGCCGCATACTGCGTCAGAATTCAAGGTAACATTCAGGTCACCAGCAATCATCAAGGAATCAATGTCTAATAATTTTGATGACAAGAGTTTGTCCCAGAAGGGGAGCCTGTCCTTGTAGGGGGCATAAATATTCAAAATGTGAAAGGGGCCAGCATAACCCCGAAAATTTGCTAGGAGCAGGATGCCGGCAAAACATCTGAAAGCCCTTGCCTTAATTCAGTCAGGATCCCATAGAACCACCAGCCCCCTCGATTGACCAATAGCCTTAGTAGCCACAATGTGCCAAGAAGGAAACATCTGCCTAAAATAGGTTATGGATTCATAACACCATGCATAGTCTCCTCAATGAGAATAATTTTGGGTTGAACAGAGTGAAACAGATTCTTTAAGGCCACGTATTTTTGGTCTGCCCCTAGACCTCTAATGTTCATTGAAAATATGTGAGTCATGATGGTCTATTCTCGGGTTGGATTGCTCTAAGAGGCCCACTTGCAGACAGATCAATAATAGGGATATCAATGAGAGAGGGGTCTCGGATCTCAATGCGAGATATGTCCTTCTTGCCCCGGAAATGCCTGCTTCCTCTATTATGCTTTCTCCTAAAAATTATGTTCTTTGCCGAATTTGGAATAATATGTGCAGAAGATGGCTTTCCAAGTTTGTGGATCATGAGAGGGTGAAGTTCAAGAGATTTTTTACTCAGAAGAAAATCAAGGTCACTTCCCACAGAGTTAATGGGATATGAGACAAGTGAGTTTTGGGGAGTGACAGATATACATGGTTCTTTTCATTCAGAGGGTAGAATTTTCTTTTTTGGGGGATGGAGAATATGATGGAATATATGTAATGTGAGAAGCAGATGGAATATCATGAAAGGGAAGGGGGATGGGTTCAGGGGGGCGAATTTCTATATCAGCAGGAGGCTCCGGGGGATATTGGTTAATAAGATTAAAATCCACCCTCCCATAAGGAGTGACCGACCTTCGGGATCTTTCATATAAAAAACTATTCTTCAGAGATTTAGTCCTAGGGGAGATATGATTCCCTACATAATTATTAAATGAAGATGAGGATTTTCAGGGCAGTTGATCATATGAAGCAGAATTTTTGGACGGGCTTCTAAACAAGATGGGGGATGAACTGATAGGAGTAGATAACATAGACATACATGTAGGAGAGGACCTATGCTTCCTCCCATATTATTTAGACTGAAAATTCTCCTGATGCTTCCCCCCCATATGATTTATGACCAGGACGACGAGGACAATTTCTATTTAACTGTCTTGTTCTATGACAAACCGAGCATCTGAAAGGGACCCCCCAAAAATCAAGTCTCTGTTTTATATTTAAATCTCCCCAAAATAATTCTATATGATCAGGAAAACCTCCTCCATATGTTTTTTCGATTAGTATCCATGCTACTCGTTTGTCCTTTGCCCCGAGGCACTTCAGGTCCACATAAACAAATTCGCCTATAGCATTCCCGATGTCTGATAGTGTTTCCATCGTCCATAGTTCAATAGGCAGTCCAGGCAACTTTACCCAAATTAGATTGTTTGACGGGGTATTTCTCAAGGGATTGTAACCTATGTACCATTTATGAAGAGCAAGAAAACTTTTTCCGTGGACCCATGGTAGATTTTGAATGATTTCCAGATCTTCAGCACTCATGAAATGAATATTGTACCAATCCTTCATAAGTTTGAAAATTTGAAGAATATATCATAGTAAAGGGTTCCACTTAGAACCAAGCCACTTTCACATTTGTTCATCATCCATTTCTGGGAAAAACAACGACCAACAAGGGCTCAATTTTGTAGACTAATTATGCGATCAGAGAGGAAAGGTAGCGGGATAGTTTTAATTGGTCGCTGATTATGTTTACATCTCAGGGGGCCATGTTCACCACCTTTTAATTCACGTTGCGTGAAATCATGGCTACCACCTTCCCGCACACTTCGCATGAAATCCTGGTCACCACCTTCCCCCTCACGTGTCGGCAGAGTAGAAGGGATCAAATCCTCCGCCAACCTGGAAACCCAATCACTTGAGGGAATGGTGACTCTGTGGAGCACTTTGGCTTGAATGGTGGCCCGCACCATGGTAGATGTGGCTGACACACCCGAGAAGAAATCCATACAATCGAGCATGACAAAGATAAGAATGTCAACAACACTGACTCGGATGGATGATCAAAAGATCCGACGATGATTTCCACGAGCTAGTGCCTTAAATGGAAACTGAAAATATCTTTGAACATTCTAGTAAGGAATTATATGGCCAAAGTAAAGGTGAGAAAGTTCCCATAATGTGAACCCTAACAGAGTAAGCCTCGAAAAGGTAAAACACACCTTTCCAGAAAAATCTTAGCCAAAAGTGGACAGACGCTGACAAGAAAATTAATAAGCCATGACGTCAACAAGAGGAAAGCTAGTGATGTAGACTGAAAAGTCTAAAACGGCGACAACTTTTTGAAAATTCCCTAACATATCCTTCCAAAAATATCAATCACAAGTATGCCTCAGAAATCGAAGATCAAGAATTTGAAATTTCCGGTCCCGGAAAAACCAGAGAGATAAATTTGTATTTTTCCATTCCCGGAAAAACCAGATATCACGGAAGTAACAAAAAGATGGCTCTCATTGTCAAAAGACTCTAAGATAACCGCTAGATGATAATAAAAAATCCCCTATAGATCTAGGAAAAACTAGAGAGACTTATACAACAACAATAACACCCCTTACATGTACACCTATGTTACCAGAAACGGGACGGTAGCAAGGGTTTCTGGAAAAAAACGCACAAGAAACGGAACAGGACGGAAAACACCGTTTTCTACGTCCGTTCTGGTCTTCATGGTCAGCACTCAAAATTTAACTTTCATTACCTGTTTGGGAGGTGGTTTGGGGTGTGTATCTTCAACAATGCACATTGAAGAATGTATAAAGACGATTTGAGCGATTACACTAATATTCCCAGACAGGGAATCTATAGTTTGATTGAAAGCACATAGTTTCATTGCACATGTCGCTTCAACTGCCAATTTGGACCCAAGTTTATTTACAATCGGGATTTGTGGCATTTCCCATGTATTTTCCATTATCTCCTATTTTTCCAATAAAACTATAGTTTTTATAACTCAAATAGCATAAATGAAGCCAAACTCTACACCCAACATCAATCCCACAAAGATTTTTAATGTTAGAAGTTACTAATTTGGAGCAGGCTATAATCCACTGTTATATCTCCCTGCATTGTAGGAGGTCATAAGAGTCCATTGTTGTATCTCCCTAGCATTGGAGCAGGGTCATATATTCGGCCCGGGGTCTGGCCATACACACTAATCTATTATGGGTAAATCATAAATGGGATGATTACATTTTTCAGCTATGTAAATGAATCTTTTGTTATGTAAATGAATGTTTTGTTTTATGTTTTCTTATTTTTTCTCTCTCCTCGTTTCTTGAATGCGAAACCTCTGAATTCCGTTTCTCGTCTCGTTCTCGTTTCTCGTTTCGTTTCCCGTTTCTCGTTTCTAGTAACATAGATGTACACCACCAATTCCCCAGTGTAAAACTAAAATCAACACATGGTCTGGAAATAATACAGATTTTAGATAGCTTGAAGGGAAGTTTGTAGGAAAATTTCAGTAAATGAGCCTATTTGACAATTTTGGCTATTAAATCCTCGAGGTAGCTATAAGAACAAAACAGAGACATTTACAAAATCAATCTTGCATCCCCACAGATACAATAATTTTAAGGCAAGATGAATACAGAAAGACTAAGACTCCTTCCTATTCCATTATGAAGACAGTAAAGACCATACAGAGACATATATTGTTCTAATATGTCGACCCAGAAATAAGAATTAAAGGTAGATAATTCCAGGAGAAATAAAAATGCTTTTCTGAAATATTTTCGCCGGATTTACTGTAGAATTGAAACCTTAAATATATCTCTTACCTCTTGACTCCCGAGACACCGTCGCTAAGCCTGCCTGAGAATACGCAAGACTCCCTTTCATTACACACCAGCTTTTCTCTACATAGCCCAGAAAACCAAAAACTATTACTTGCCAAAACAGCAACAGTAACAATAAAAAAAATCGAGAGACTTTGAGACTTCCAGTACGGAAAGAAATTCGAATAAAAAACTGGTGAAAGATTCTAGAGAGTGAATTGTGCTGAGAAAAGAAAAAACCTCACTGGTAAAACAATATTTGATTCTAAGCCTAAAGGAGAAACCAATAAATAGACACCTGCAGCTCTGGGCACTTTCTAAGAGGGTTCATGAAAAATCTACAGCGAAAAAGACCTGACCCACTAGAAAAACCCGCTATATACTATCAGAGATGGGAGGGATGTTGGAGAAGGTTGATGACCGACATGTTCAAACAAAAGACATTGGTAAATTTGCATGAAGGGGACAGGTGTAACATTCCTGAAATTAAATATCCCCGGAACGGAGAATACGTGTTGTAAAAAATAACTATTCCGATTGAACCTTAGCGATAAGAAATCAGGAGTCGCATTTATGAACCAGTAGGCCCGTCTCTGGTTTCCTCAACAACAAAAAACGTGGGTTCTAAAGTCGCCTCCAGTGTAAGATTACCAAGTTGTCACCTTCATAAAGATTCAGTAGGTCCAGCGCCGTTCCTCTGCAGTGAAACGCGTGTTCTCGGCTCGGCTCGACTTGGCTCCAGTAGAGTGTTGTTGAACCATCGAACATGTTCTCATTTGTATTGTCAATTCGAACTTTTGTTGTGTCATGCAAAAGTTTATTCGGACTTTCTATTATGTGTGATGCCTTCAATTCCCCAATTTCCCGATGGGTTTCCTCGATTTTGTTACTGCCTTTCCGTCGATCATATTTTGGTTATGATCACGAGACCACTGTTGGTTAATGGCGAACAAAAGGGCTGTAATTTTTTTGTTAAGCACTATACATTCATTTTAGGAGTAACGAAAAACCCAAGAAATTAGACTAGGTGATGGAGAAACTAAATTGCGTTGAGTAAGGTATACACGAATTCACTATAACATAATTTATAAA
This sequence comes from Pinus taeda, assembly GCA_000404065.3. Lineage (NCBI taxonomy): Eukaryota > Viridiplantae > Streptophyta > Pinopsida > Pinales > Pinaceae > Pinus > Pinus taeda. The sequence continues at coordinate 10,805 of APFE031528204.1, forward strand.
TCTGTACTGGATGCACCATGTATAATAAGATTATAGAGAATGGTTGTAAAGTTCCAAAATATGTATACTCAATCTCGTGTCTTCTTGGCATTCTATCTGGCACCTTAATTTTGACGTAGTTTTCCTCAATATCTATTTGTATCATATAAATGATTGCAGGTATGGGCTGGGCCACTGTCCAACAATGAAGTTATTGTAATACTATGGAACCGAAGTGGTTCTCAAGCCTCTATAACCGCTAAATGGGTAGACATTGGTCTTCCGTCAGACACTACTGTTAAAGCTAGAGACTTGTTGATTGTATGACTACTTCCCATTCCTTTGCATTATATTTCTCTTTACACAGACAAAATCATTACCATAATTACCACATAGAAAATAGTCACCTCTCCTGAAACTTGTGCGCTTTACAAAGAAAGAATTGGAAAAATCCTCGTGATCAAATCCAGAAAAGACTTCTTTGCCATGATTCACAGGAGTACAAAGTTAGTGATTGCAATCATTCATCAGAGTACAAAGTTAGTGATTACAGGTGGTTCATGTTGGGGATTTTTCTGATAAAATCCCAAAAACACAAAAATAAAATACACAGAGGCAATGCTCTGTTTTCTTTACTCCAAGATTTTTTGTGCACAGGGAAGCTTAAAGGAAAAAAAATTTACTGAACAGAGTATTGCACCACCATAAAATATTTCCATTCATGAAAATAAATTTACTGAGACATATTCATCCTCTTTGCTGAGAAGGATTTACCAAAAACAACATTCAACCAAAACTCTGTTTTCACCTGAGAATTTACTGAGTTGGGTTTACTGCTGTAAAACCCCTTTTTACATTTACTGATGTAAAACTATTTTTACACATACTATTGTAAAACAAACTTTTACGTATGTAGCTTCAAAACAAGACATTACGTGCCTGCTCATTACAATAAATAAAAACTTCAGCATACAAAATATTTCATGCTCTGTTCTTTGCATCGCACTGTTGTGCATTCATTCCCCTGCATTACAATATCTATTCCCTGGTTTTCATTCGTTGCTGCGAACCCCAGTTCTTCTCCTCCCCGTGTGCAATACAAAACTTAAAGTCAACACTCATGCGATTCATATGCAAAATAATAAAAACTTACATAACCTTTTTACGCCCATACTTCCGTATAAAATAAATATTACGCGCCGTAAAAACATTAAATGTATTACCTAAACATCATGACATTTCATTAACATAGGGTATGGTCAATAGTATTACTCCACTCAGCATTTATTTGTAGCAGGCCCCGTATGCACTTTGGAGAAATAAACGGCGGAGAACCTCCCTTGTGATCGAACGGCGGAGGATGGAAGACCAGATCGAACGAATATCGGATGACCATTTTTGACCGACATTTATCGTCTGATAAATGTCAGAGGGTGATGTCACCCCACATCCACGCATCAGCACTATGTTGTATTAGAGTCGTTTGTACGGAAACCATCTCATGCCAAAGAGTGGTGCGATAAACTTACCGGCGGTTTTCTGGTTTGCTGCTGTGGTTTCAGGTGCTGGTACGGTTGCGCGGTTGAAATTACAATTTCAACACTCCCCTTTAATTTCAACTGCTGGGCATACGGTCATACCCAGACACTTCCTCAAAAATTCAAAGCTTTTCTAATCCAGTGGCTTTGTCAAAATGTTTGCAACCTATTCTTGAGTCCTGCAATGTTCTAGGACAATTTCCCCATTGTTCACCAATTCTCTGATGTAGTGAAACCTTGTATCAATGTGTTTCGTTCTCTTATGAAACACTGAATTCTTTGACAATGCAATAGCTGAGCTATTGTCACAAAAAATCACTATCGCTTTTGCCTGCTCTTGGCCTAAGCTCCTCAACATCCTTCTCATCCAAACTGCTTGACATGCTGCTGCTGTAGCTGCCACATATTCAGCCTCTGCTGTAGACAATGCTACAATGGGCTGCTTCTTAGAAGCCCATGAAATGGCTCCTGAACCCATATGAAAAACATAACCGGAAGTGCTCTTCCGATCATCAACACTTCCAGCCCAATCACTATCTGTGTATCCAACCAAATCTGAATGTTCTGAGACATTATATAAAATTCCAAACATTTTGGTACCTTTGACATACCTCAAAATTCTTTTTGCCGCCTGCCAATGTGCCTCCTTTGGCCTCTCCATGAATCTGGAAATTAAACTAACAGCATACATAATGTCAGGCCTGGTTGCTTTTAAATACATAAGGTTGCCTACAATACTCTTGTACAAACTAGGATCAAAATCCTTGTTGTTGTCCTCTCTGCTGAGTTTTAATCCCATTACTGTGGGAGTGATCGCTGCCTTGCATTCTTGCATGTTAAATCTGCTCAATATTTGATTTACATATCTTGCCTGTGAGATAAAAATTCCTTTTTCATTTTGATCTACTTCTATGCCTAAGAAGTATCTCAAGAAACTCATGTCAGTCATTTCAAATTCTTCTTTCATGACTGATTTAAAATTCTTGATGAGTTGATCATCATTACCTGTAAAAATAACATCATCAACATACAAGACAACAATTAGAATTTTACCATCTTTTTCTTTGATGTAGACGGTGGGTTCTCCTTCACACTTGTTGAATTCATTATCCAATAGATACGAATCTATTCTGCTGTACCATGCTCTTGGCGCTTGCTTCAGCCCATAAAGAGCTTTCTTCAATTTGCACACTTTGTGCTCTTCACCTTTCTTCTCATAGACTAGAGGCTGCTCAACATAAACCTCTTCCTTTAACACTCCATTTAGGAATGCTGACTTCACGTCCATTTGGTAGACTTTCCATTTGTTTTGTGCTGCTATGGACAGCACTGCTCTCACGGTTTCCATTCTTGCAACCGGTGCGAAAGTCTCTTCATAATTTCTCCCATACTGCTGCTTGTACCCTTTGACAACCAGCTTTCCCTTGTGCCTTTCTATCTTGCCTTCAGCATTGCTCTTGGTTTTATAAACCCATTTCACTCCAATGACTTCTTTACTTTTTGGTAGCTCAACCAAATCCCATGTTTTGTTTCTCTCTATGGCATTCATCCTCATCCATAGCTTCTATCCATTTCTTATCTTTAACTGCATCCTCGAAATGAATAGGATCATCAACATGACAAAACAAGGCAATTAAGGAATTCATTCCTTCATCATAAATATCACTTAGATTTCTAAACTTCTTACCTCTTTCATTTGGTGTGCAAGTGCTTGAAGACGCACTTGAATTTCCTCCTTGTGGTGTTCTTGGAGAAGCACTCTCATTTATCCTCAATGGTGTCCTTTGCTGTCCTTGTGTTG
>APFE031528204.1:14132-56307 GCA_000404065.3 Pinus taeda
TGCCTTTCTATCTTGCCTTCAGCATTGCTCTTGGTTTTATAAACCCATTTCACTCCAATGACTTCTTTACCTTTAGATAGCTCAACCAAATCCCATGTTTTGTTTCTCTCTATGGCATTCATCTCCTCATCCATAGCTTCTATCCATTTCTTATCTTTAATTGCTTCCTCGAAATGAATAGGATCATCAACATGACAAAACAAGGCAAATAATGAATTCATTCCTTCATCATAAATATCACTTAAGTTTCTGAACTTCTTACCTCTTTCACTTGGTGTGCAAGTGCTTGAAGATGCACTTGAATTTCCTCCTTGTGGTGTGCTTGGAGAAGCACTCTTATTTATCCTCAATGGTGTTCCTTGCTGTCCTTGTGTTGGCACTGCTGTTTGGGGATGCATTTCAGCCACCTCTTCATCATCTTCATCATGAGACAAACAGTTTTTAACATTCACTGTTTTCTCTATGCTTCCATCCCAAGCTTCCTCTTCAATGAATTGAACATATCTACTGATAAAAAACTTCTTGGTGGATGGGATATACAACCTGTAGGCTTTGGATTCCTCACTGTATCTAATGAAAAGACATTTCTCCCCTTTGCTGTCCAACTTCCTCCTTAGCTGATCCGGAATGTGTGCATAGGCCAGACATCCAAAAACTCTCATGTGGGTGACTCCTTGCTTTCTCCCACTCCATGCTTCTTCTGGCACCTTGTTCATCACTGCTTTTGTAGGACACCTGTTCAGAATATATGCTGCATAATTTACAGCTTCAGCCCAATAACCATTTGGCAAATGCTTTGCCTTCAACATGCTTCTCGCCATATCCATGATGGTCATGTTCTTCCTTTCAGCAACTCCATTTTGCTATGGGGTGTACCTTGTTGTAAATTGCTTGTGAATTCCATTTTCTCTACAAAATCTTAGAAACTCCTTGGAGATATACTCACCTCCTCTATCAGTTCTTAAAACTTTAATGTGTAGCCCGCTTTGGTTCTCCACAAGTGCTTTGAAATTTCGGAATTTCTCAAACACTTCACTTTTGCTTTTAAGAAAATATACCCAAGTCTTTCTTGTAAAGTCATCAATAAAAGTTAGGAAATATTGGCTGCCTGCTAATGATGGAGCTAGCATCGGTCCACATAAATCTGACTGGATGATCTCTAAGGGTGCCTTTGCCCTTATGCTTTTACCTGATGGAAAACTTTCTCTATGTTGTTTTCCCAAAATGCAACTTTCACATAGGCTGTCCGGTTTCTCTATCAATGGTAATCCTTTCACCATTCCTTTTCTGCTTAATAATTTTAGACCTCCAAAATTTAGATGTCCAAATCTCAAGTGCCACAACCAATTTTCATCCTTTGGCACGCTTTGGAAGGCCTCTTGGGTAACTGCTGCAATTTCATTTTGGTTTTTCAAATCTGCCCTGATCCTGAGAGGGAACATCTTGTTCCTTGTCATCTTCACTTCAGTAATGCATCATTTGCTGGGTGCTATATCCATGATGGTACACACATCATTCACAAAGTAAACATTGTAACCCTTTTGAACAAGCTGTCCAATACTCAAGAGGTTACATTTCATTTCGAGGACATAATAGACATCTGTTATGGGTTTTCCTTTCTCCTTGCTTTGTAAATATTTTTACCTCCCCTTTTTCCATAATAGAAACTTTGCTATCAGTTCCCATTGTGACTTCTGATTTCATATTTTTATCTAGGGCAGAAAAGAGAGCTATATTTCCTGTCATATGGTTGCTGCAACCTGAGTCTAGAAACCATATGTCTTCACTGTTTGTTTCAGCCATGTTACAAGCTAACAACACATTAGTTTGGCTGATGTTCTCTCTAGTAATATTTGCATTTTGTCTATTACTCATATCATGCTGCTTCTTCCTACAATCACTGGCATAATGCCCATATTTCTTACAATAATAGCATTGGACATTGGATTTTTCATACCTTTGTCCTTGAGCATGATGTTGATCTCTTTGTTGGCTGCTGCCTTGGCCTTGGTTCTGATTTGGATTGCTGCCTCTTCCTTGAGCATTTGCTGGACTGTTCCTTCCTCCTCTGTTCTGTGGCTTCTGCCTCTTCCTCTCTTGGTTCCTCTGCCTTGACCTCTTCCTCTTCCAAAGGACATCTGGGTCTTGAAGGCTTGCTCTAGAGATGAGTTCTGATTCCTACTCAATCTCTGCTCATGTGTTATCAGTGATGCATGTAGCTCATCAACTGAAAAGCTTGAGAGATCCTTTGTCTCTTCAATGGTGGTGACAATAGCATCAAACTTTGAGGGTAAGACCCTCAGTATTTTCTCCACAATCCTCCTATCTTCAATGGTTTCTCCATGAGTCCTCATCTGTGTGACTAGACCAATTACATGTGTGAAGAATGAGTCAATATTGTCTGACTCCTTCATGTTGAGATTCTCAAAATCTCTCCTCAGCAACTGTAGTTTTGCTGTCCTCACTTTCTCCATGCCTTGGTAGGCTGTCTTGAGAGTTTGCCATACTTCCTTGGATGTCTTAGCTCCTGCTATCCTTGGAAACACACTCTTGTCTAATGCTTGATACAAGAATACAATGGCTTTTGCATCCTTCTTCCTATTGCTCTTCAATAGGTCTTTCTCTCCCTGAGTTAATCTGTTAAACTCAGTCTCATTTGCTGGTTCATCAAAACCATCTACAACTATTTCCCATAAATCTTGACATGCAAACAGGGCTTTCATGGTTATTGCCCAGTAGTCATAATCCTTCCCATTGAACTGTGGGAATTGAGGGTTAAACAAACCCATGCTAGTGCTTGTGCTAGCCATTCCTTGCATTCTCAGCTATGCTTCAACTTCTTGACTGTATGTCTTAAAACAACTGACTGCTGCAACCAAAAGAACTCTTCAGCTTCTTTGTCACCTACAAAGAGCCTAAGCCTGCTTCGATACCACTGTTGGGTTTTTTTTTTTTTGCTTCTATGTTTGGGATGGATAAATACCAAAACCATCAAAATATAAAACTCAGAGGCTATGCTCTGTTTCCTTGCTCCAAGATCTTTTACACAGAGAAGTCTTTTAAAAATAATTACACAGGACAGAGTATTTCACCACCATAAAATTTCCATTCATTAAAACAAAATGACTTACATATTCATCCTCTTTTACTCAGAGGGATTCACCAAAACATTTACACAAAAGTTACTCTGCCTCCTATGAAATTTTACACCACTGTGTGTAAATATTTCATTTACATTCACTGCTGTGTGAAAAACAAAATTACAGGGAGTTACAGATTTACCTTTTCACCTGTGTGAAACAACTCATGGATTTGGAACAAAACAAGCTACTGGTTTTCATTTACTTCTCCTCCTCCTGCACTGCTGTGCAATCTTACATTACAAAACAAAATTTACTCTGCTGGATGAAAATCACTTTTACATTACAGACCCAAAATATTTATGCACCTCTGTGCATTCCTTCCTGCAATACAAAATTAACTCTCTGTGTTTTTACATTCGCTGCTGCGAATTTACATTTTCCTTCCCAGGTGCTGCGGACCCCTGTCTCCTCTGTTCTTCATATATAAATTACATTACATATTTCATTTTTAATCCCCGCGGGTGTTTTTGTTTTCGTGACCAAAAAACATAGAGTCAACGCTCTATATTAAAACATATATTAAAAATAAAACATACGCCCATACATTCGTATCCACGAAATATTAACTTCGCCGTAAATAAAATTAAAAACCCTACCAAAATAATTGTCAGCTATTTAACATACGGGATGGGCAAAACGTATGGACCACACCATATTAATTTTATATCGGGCCGTATGTACTTTCCTTGATCGGACGATGGAGAAGCTCAGCATTAATCCAACGGCAAAACTTTAATATCGGAACATCATTTTGACTGTACTTTACACCATCATGCAGCTTTGTCAAATCGACGGTGGTAAATGCTGGAGGTAAATCAACGGCTGAGAACGATATCGGAAGGGGTTAGCTGGGTGAAAGTTACCTTCCGATGGATTGTCAGTGCTGATGTCAGGCCAGCATCAGCGCTTGAACAGCTGTCAGCTCCCAATTGCATCGGAGCTCGATGCACGGAAACCACTTTGCGTTGAGAGGTGGTGCGATATGAAACCGGTGGTTTAGGTTTGAACTGGGTGGTTTTCTGAGTTGACCGCTGACCCGTGCGCGGGCAGTGAAATTATATATTTTAACATTGGCGATTTGAATTATTCCTATTGGGGTGATTGCTCGACCGACAAACATAGTTACGATACCGATTTCGAGGATAATCTAAACCAGGTTTTTAAATCAATGGTTGAGAAGGTTTCAACGAGCGGATTCAACACGAGTGTTGAGGGGCAAAACAGCGATAATATTGTTTATGGGCTTGCCCAATGCAGGGGGGATATAAATTCCGCGGACTGCAAACAGTGCGAATCGGAGGCAGCAGCATTGCTTGTTCAGGGATGTGGAAGCAGCACCTCTGGATTCATTTGGCTAAACGACTGCTTCTTACGTTACGACAATCATAGCTTTTACAATGACTATAATAAGAGCGAGGCTACGGATGTTGTTTGCACCAACGAGACAAGCTATGTTCCAGCGCTGTTTGGAAATATTACTGAGCAAGTGCTCTCAAATACCATCGAAAAAGTTGTGCAGAGTCCTCAACTTTTCGCTACAGTTAAAGTTGACACCGTTTATTCGGATACGATGGAAATCTGTCTTAGCCCAGTGTTGGGGAGATCTGTCCCCAGCAAATTGCCGCTCCTGCTTATCTGTTGGTCGGTCAAAGATATCCGGTGCCGGTAGATTGAATAATATCAATGGCAAGGCATGCGCAACTGGAGCTAATGGAGCACTCTACCGAAGTCGTCACTGCTCTATGCAGTACGAGATTTACAGCTTTTTCAGTACTTTCATCATTTTGCCGCCGAAGCCGACGCCAGGCGAGGGTCCTCCGAGATCCGGTATGTTGCCGCCGGCGCTGACGCAAGGCGAGGGTCCTCCGAGATCCGGTATGTAATGATCAGAAGGGGAATTGTGGTTTTATTCATTTAGTAAAATAAAAGATTTCCCAATTTACTAAAATATTTCATTTTGGCGCACCACTTCTTTTACCATAGCTTACAACGATTATCATTAGGGACATACTGGTTTTAAACAGATTAATTCATTCAGTGAAATAAACATAGCTAATTTAAGGAGGTTTTCTATGCAAATTTGTAGGAAGGAAAAGATCTAAGGTGCTTCCGATAGCTCTAGGCGTAGTAGGCGCTACGGCTGGATTAATTGCATCCATAGGCCTTTTCATTTGGATTCGACGGAAAGGTTGGAAACGGATTGCCATAACCAGAGGTCCCGAATTTTATTTTTTCAAAAAGAAAACCCGTCTTACTTTAACCAGAGATCCCGAAATTGTGCCCCTTATTAGCAGGTATCTTATGAACTACTTACCTATTGATTAACCTCAACATAAATACACGTCATGTAATTGTTTTGGCAGGTGAGGAAAGAGAAAGCAGCTTATCGCTTGCTGAGCTGAATCCGGAACTAATTTTTAAGTACCATATTCTGAGAGACGCTACTTCCAGTTTTAGTGCAGAGAACAAACTTGGCGAGGGAGGTTTCGGGTCCGTCTTTAAAGTGAGTACTGTTACATCATTGCTTTCAATTGAATTAGTGATATATATCCCGGAACAACAACTCAAGTAATTAAAAGCTCCAAGTCATAATGGAGAATATAAAGAATTTAAACCTGATTGATGTACAGGGCATTCTACCTGACGGCCAAGAGGTTGCAGTTAAACGGCTGAAAAGCGGATCAAGGCAAGGAGACGCTGAATTCTTGAACGAAGCAAATGTCATCAGTCTTGTTCAACACAGAAATCTAGTGAAATTGGTTGGTTGCTGTGTTAAAAACTCAGAAAGGCTCCTGGTTTAGGAATACTTCGAGAACAGTAGTCTCGACAGAATTATATTCGGTTGCTTCTACCTCTTTAACTGCTTAATGGCCGCATGGATCTTTGATTTGTTCCACTTTGTGTATGTAAATTCTTAATGTTTTTATTTCTGGATATGCATTTGTTGCAGATAGTACAAAAAGTCATTCACTTAGATGGAGAGAGCGATATGAAATCATAGTTGGAACTGCGCGTGGTCTGGCATATCTTCACGAGGAGTCTCAAATTCGGATCATCCACAGAGATATTAAAGCAAGCAATATTTTACTGGATAGTAAACACAGACCCAAAATAACAGACTTTGGCTTGGCCAAACTCTTTGCAGAAGGTCAGAGCCACGTTAGCACTAGAGTTGCCGGAACTTTGTAAGAATTATCTCTCCAGTTCAATCTTTTGAACCCCTCATTGATTTAATTGTTTGTTCAATCTTTTTAACATGGTTTAGAGTTCATTGTAAATGACATTATGCAGAGGCTACATGGCGCCTGAGTACGCCTTACGCGGGCAGCTGACAGAGAAAGCAGATGTATTCAGCTTTGGAGTTCTTCTACTTGAGATTGTGAGCGGAAGAAAGAATCACAGTTTGGCTCAAGGCACAGAGTTTCTTATCGAATCAGTATGTCTTATATGGATTTCATCATATCTTTCAAGTGCAAATTTTCTAAAATCTCCATATATAGCGTTGCGATGCGTTGCTAACAAAGGTCTTGCGTTGTGTTGTTGTATTGGGCAACCAGATATGGAGACTGTATCAAGCAGAACGAGCTTTAGAAATTATGGAACCACATTGGAGGGCACTTATTCGTGCGAGGAAGGGATTAGAGTTATTAAAATTGGTCTGCTCTGCATCCAAGCAGCTCCAATATTGCGGCCATCAATGACCCAGGTGGTTTCGATGGTGACAAGCGACCGTGAAAATCTTCCATCGCCAACAAACCCTGCTTTCGTAGATCTGGATGGTGTGGGAACACGGAACCCTGACAGAACACGAGCAGTGCAGCAACATCTTCTTCTTCGAGATGTCTATTCTGCAGCTGCTGATCCTTCTTCAGGCATTCTGGAGGCGAGATGAAAATCAGGCCATGCCTCCGTTGTGTTCCATTATATCCACGACACCTTCCGATGTCTCTTCTGCAGCTGCTGATCCTTCTTCAGGCATTCTGGAGGCGAGATGAAAATTAGGCCATGCCTCTTGGCACTACTTTATATGCTTTAAATCCGTTGCGTTGCATTATATCCGTTGATTACAGGATTGCATCATTAGTTGTGACACAATTAGGCGCGCAAACACTTACGGGCACACCATGGGAAACGGAGGATTATGTAGTGAATGGTATTATATGGTGATACATACAAAAGGTGCATGTATATGTCTTTATATCTTTTTTCATAAAAATGTGTATATTATTTGCGTTATTATTGTAAATTCGACTTGTCAACATGGTCAGTGTATTGGGTAGGTTAAAGATTATTTAAAAAGCAAATAGAAAATTTCGAAAATCTAAATCATGAATTTCGTTTTTAAATGGTCACGTGAAACATAAAATTGAAAAGGTTGAGTAAAATTAATAAAGACTAAATTATTTTGCGAAGATTATATTAGCTTCATCAAGTTTAATTTTATTATTTAAATTATTCTTAATAAATTTATTTATTTTTATTTTATATAATTATATTATTATATATATATATTTTATCAATTAAATTGCTGATTATACATTAATTTGATTTTTGGTTTGTTAGCAAATGTTAAAATAAAAATAAAACATATACCATATATTACTGTTATATATTATATAATTTTATTTTAAATAGATTCTTTATAATATATATGAGAATATTACAAATAATTTAACAACAATATTTCTATGATCTTTATATATACATGGGAATATTATAAATAGTTTAATAACAATATTTCTATGATTTTAATAAGAATTGTGAACCACCACACTGTTTGTATTTTTAGGGAAATTTCATGGAAATTATGTTTATACTAAAAACTAACATTTACAGGATGACAAATTTAAAAATAAACTACTAAAAAATCTTAAATATAGCATGGAAATATATGATCTATTATTCAAACTATTTAATCCAATAATTATTTTATAGATTAAAAGTGGTGTCTCCATATGATATTTATTAAGTTAAATTCATTAATTCTATGATTAAATAGATAGATTCGATTTAAAGCAAGAGATTTGGAATATAGGAATTCATTAGAAAATCATTACAATTTCTCAACAAAATTTTTTATATTATATATATGCTGAATAAGTTTATGCATATATATACATGCTGAATAAGTTTATGCAATGTGATGGGGATTTATTTAGTCTTTTGGTTACTCAATGTTTCTCTTTATTAAGTTTGTACATGTAAGTTTGGTTTTAATAATTTAACATGATTGTCCAATCATCTCTAGATGATATAATTACTCACAAACAAAGAATGATGATCCTCACCAAGATAATGATGTATTTAATTGTTGTGACATTTTCAAAATCATAATCTTTTAATGCATATGAAAGTAAAGTTGTTTTATCTAAATATAATTGTGTGAATGATTAAATTAAATAGGTAAATTTATCACTTTTTAAAAACTACTTGTTTTGATTTTTATGATTATTTTACTTGGAAAATATTATTTATGTGTGTGTGTGGTGGGGAAGGGGGGCGGCGCGGGGGCGGTCTGAATATTACTGTAATAATTTCTTAAAATTTCTTATATTGCTATAAAAAATCAAAACATCAAATAATTACATCATTATTAAAGTGAATATACTTAAAATTATATTTCTAATAATTAATCAAAGTTGTAAAAAGATAGAAAAAAATGTAGTAAATTTAAAATTACATCGTTTAGTAATAATGGTATATTTTATTCTTATAAAATAATTGAAATTGTTTTAAGAACCTAGTTGTATGATTTAGTTTTTAGTTAAAAGGTTTAGCAATACTTAATTGCAAATTATGTAGTTAATGGTTAGTGATGTTGTAATTTAAATTGTTATATATAATTTTAATGGTTTTCTATCAAATTTTCTCCTGAATGGGGTGAGTAGAGTAGAGTGGGGGTGGGGGACGGTTGCCACTTCCCCATCTGACCAATAGACAAGAGGACATGGAAACACACCTCATGCAGATGCTAGATCCTAGTTATAGATGATATCTTCGAGTCTTGTACCAATTACGTCATTTAAGAATGCATAAGATGGAAGAGATCACATGTGGGAACAGGCTGGAGAAGGAGCCCAACATTTGGAATTTAATGGCAAAGGGTAGTACGACTTTTAACATAGTATTAGGTACTGGCTTAAGCATGCTATCGAAATCAATTCTAAGAATAATTTCCCAATTGCAGGATAGCCAAAATGTGGAGAACGGTGGCCAATCCATGTGATGGAGTGGGAATTTATGTTTAGTAGGGTTTCCATCATGATGGAGGAGATTGTTCGAAGAATGCAGCTAAATAAAGGGACAAACATTCCAATTGTACAAGGCACAAAGTCATGTCAAGAGTAGAGAGCATTTTTATAACCGACTAAAAGTTGGCCTCTAGACAATTGTGACAAGGGAGATAGAATATGGAATTAGCTATAGGAGCTCTTTGATGGAGGTTGTTTCCAAACTTCACACTAGAGTGTACTAGGGGATTCGGCTGAAACTAATTTGGACACCTTCTCTGCCTAGCAATTGGGCAAGAGAGTGGATGCCAGATTATTTGGAGTTGTGGTGGTAATAGCAAGCAAAATGACCTCCTATTTCGCCTCTCCCAAGTAACTATTACTCTGAGAAAGAATTTCTTAGTAATTCATGGCAACAATTTGTCTTTTTTCAATTTTTTTTAGAACCCTCCTCCCTTTTAGTTGGGACTATGGCATAATTGAACATTGCATACCCTCATAATGTTGTTTCATTGTGATTGTATGTTGAACGCCAAATCTTTGGGATTAGGAATCCTATGTAAATGTTGTAAATAGCTAAATAAGAGAAGTTGGAGGAAGAAGAGACATTGGGAGATGAAACCCAATAGTCTCCCTCTCCTTGTATATATTCATATTCTATCTTAAAGCAAAAGCAACAATTTCATTCAAAATTACTCCTGACCTGACATGGTATCAAAGTCTGTTTGTAATTTAATTTTCTGCATCATAACTCCTGCAAATTATTTGTCTTATTCTTTGTATCCTCTATCCATCCATTAATGAGATGTTTTCTTCCCTTGGTGAGCATTGTGAAGACTATGGGCTCCTTAACTGTTTGTTTGCCTGCATTTAGTGAGTGTATATATGCTTTTGAAGGATGTGTGACTCTGCATCCTTTCTTGATGGCTTTATGTGTTGAACAAAACTTTGCTGGGATGTAAAGGTCGATAGTATGTTTGTCGTGATGCATTTGGAAGTTGTCTATGCATTTAACCATTTAAATTGGGCGTTAAGTCTGTGCTAATTGTGACCGCGGTGGTTGTTCATTGAAAATGGTATGTATTTTTTGTTGGAGGTTGTGTGATGATGTCAAATATACTTTGAAACTGTGTATGCATGGTGTTGTATACTCCATGTGTTTGCAAATGATATTCTATGGATACATGTGCTTAAATGACTGAGCAATGGTGTTGGGTATGGTAACTGCGTTTGGCATTTCCCTTGTGCATTGCTAACTTTATCCGTGGAATATAGATGCCTGTGTGTTGAAGCATTTTTTTTAATTCAAGTGTGAAGTGAAGGCCATGAGGTGCACTTTATTTTTGGGTACATATATCCCTTGTGCTACAATGTGACTTGAATTCCTTTTTTTAACATTGTGTTGGGTCAAATATGTTTCCATGGAGGTATGATATGGTTTCAATAGTCGTCTTTTTAAAAGGATATGTATGACATATATATGATATGGAAAGTGCATACATGAGTGGTAGTATGGCACTTAATTCAATGCCATGGTTTGAATAAAAAAATTTAAAGGTTACATATGTTATATAATACATTATGAATGACATGAAGTGCACATTGATTTATTATATTGCATAAGTTGAGTGGTATATTATGTTAGGAGTGGTGATATATTATGTATGAAAAAATAAAATATTGACTTGATAGAGTGAAAAGTGGAGTTTTACCATCTACATAATTAAATCAATCTTTTACCCAAGAAGATAATGGTTACATTATTTTGAAAATCAAAAACACATAGTCATTTTTGATGATGCATTCACTCATCTCCATTGTGGGAGTAGTTCTGTTTGGCAAAGAGAACTATTATGAGTGGTCCAGGAAGATAAAGCACACTTTGATTTTCAATGAGTTGTGGAAAGGGGTTTGTGAAGGAGAATGAGACAATGCACCAAAAAATCCTACTTCAGATAAGGAGCTTTCCATTTGGGAAAACAAGAACAGTAAGGCCTATGCCTTGATTGCAGTGTCAGTAAATGAAGAGGTGAGTCGACATATTTCATGATTGTTAAATGTCTTTGAAGCCTTAAAGATGTTGAAGGAATTGTATGACTCACACTTTGAACTTGAATTTGTTCAATTGATGATTAAGTTGTTCAATCTTGAATTGAAAAATGATGACCATTTTGCCTTAGCATCAAAATTAAGATTCATTATGAATGACATAAAATCCACTAGTGTTGAAATAGATATTCCGCTCATAGTGTAACAACCCCTAGTTAAAAATTCATGTAATAAAATTTAATAAAGTAAAAATAAGACCAAGGTTTAGAGACACTTATTCCAAACTTATTGTTGGGCAAAGATATCCTAGTGGGCATGACTAGATGCGTTTATGGCTAAGGGAAATTGGCGAAGACAATGGCTAAGGCATTAAAAAGGAAAAAATGTATTTTTGACACATTTATTTATGAAAATAGAGGAAAATAGGAGAAAATGGAGGTGAAAGGTCACAAGTTTCATGTGAAGAGGAAATTGAAGGAAAACAACAGAAAGTGAAGAAAATAAAGGCCTCATTGATAAAAAGGTTTATGAGGATCAGTTGGTACCTTCTTTTAGTTCAATTTTGGAGCTTTCTCATTATTCTCTCTCTCTCTCACTCTTATACACTTAGATTTTTCTTGGAGCACTCTAGCTTTAGAGTAAGGAAGGAAAAAGCAAGCAAAGGAAAGGAAGGTAAGAAAGGATCAAGAAAGGAAGATCAGGATCAAGAAGCTTCAGCAGGAATACTTGCAAGTAAGATATTTCATGTTTGATTTCCTAGCTGGTTTTCACATGCATGACTTTGCATGTTGGTATATGGTTCTCACGCTATCAGTGGCTTGGTTTTGTCGAGTTATGACAATGGTTTTCAATCTAGCCTTGCCTTTTTTTTGAATAGCCATGGTATGATGGGATTATTTTCTCGTTTTTGAGCTTTGGAATTGACAGGTGGTTTCAGAATCCGCGGCGGAGGTGGTCTCAGGAAAATCCCCAAAGGCCTAAGAATCCCTTGACTGGTGTTGGTGGGATACATGGTAAAGCTTGAGGGTGGAGTTTTTGTTTAGGGCTCAGTGATTTGGTGTGGATTGCTGTAAAGCCTTAGAGATTGGTGTGTCAGTTTAGGGCCTAGTAATCTGGTGTGGATTGTGGTAAAGTCTGAAAGACAAGGAGACATAAAATTAATCAAGGATAGTGATGGAGTCTGGAGGCATTCCAAGCTCGATTTGGTTTTGTGATCACGATGCTGGTTTTGGTGAGATCACGGTTTGGTGAGGGTGGAGGTGGTTTAACCTCTGAATTCCCTTGGTTGTTTTTGGATTGGTTTATCCATGAGATCCCACATTCATGCTTGGAATATTGCATGGGGGTGACTAGCTAAAACAAATATGTGGTTCAACCATGTCTATGGTCGAGTGGTATGTGGAAGTCTTGAACCTAGTCAGCTTCACCTATGTTTAATAAAAGCTATGTTCTCTTGCTTTTGTACTTGTTAATATGTGGCTTTAATGTTTTTTATCTCATTGTTATTTTCATGGTTTAATGTTTTTTATAAGAATGGTTATGCGACTAGTTATTGTCATGGTTATTTCATGTATTTACTTGTAACTGAAAGGATAATGGATGCACGACCTAATTGATGTCAAAACAGTTAAGGGAAGTGGGTCGTGATCCTTATTCTCAAGTTCCATATGAGTTTTCAGTCATTTATGCTCTGTCTTGTATTCATTTCTTGTATATTTCATTGATGCCAAGTGTTTGGCAGAATGTCAGCCCCATTTGGGGATAGGTAGGCCTAGTCTTGGAGTCAATTTTTGATTTGTAAGTCTTATCATAATGAAATTTATGGATTCCGAAAACTACAGGGGTTTCTGGGCAGTGACCTAGATTGTGGGCTTGAAAAGTGCCTCAATTCTCAGAGTCGCGGGCACAAGTCTGAGCAGAAAATTCCATGGACATTGGCATACCCATGTTGTGCATGCGTCCAAAGGTCCTCGGACGCACCCTTGTCGATGTCAAGGGAGTGTCGAGGGGTTTAGTGGTCTAAAATTTCAATGTGACCGAGGGGTTGGTGAAGGGAATGAATGGGATGCACTCTGGGAGACCTATAGTAGGTGCAGAAGGTCTGGTATGGTGTGTTTCTGTCGACTCTACTTCCTGAAGGTCACTTAGGAGATTGAATCATATCATGGTAACTTCTCATCACATGTTTAGCCCAAATGGCTAATTACTTTGGTAGATGTGGGACGAGGGCATTACAGAGTGGTATGAGAGCATGGTTCACCCCTCGGATTGGATGGGTTATATGTTGGTCATGCATTCATCTTTGTTTTACGTGTGTTAATCATCCTTGTGGTCTATATGCTTGCTACATATCCATGCTGGTGGTCATTATTGTAGTTATGTCACCATGTGAAAGAGGATGTTGTTATTGTGAAGTGTGTTGTCATGAGTGTATCATTGGTTACATGTTGTTTATGCTTGTGTATTATCAGTATACATTGGTATGGTTGTTGTATTCATAAATGAGGTCATGGTATATGTAGTTGATATGGTCATGCATTGATGACTGGACTCTATTTAGAATGATGGATATATGGTTACATGCTTATGTGTTATATTTCGATATGTTGTCATGATTATGTTATACATGTATTATGTTGATTTTTTGATCTTGCATATGAGGTATCCTCCCCAAATTATGCCAAGGTATGTTGGTTTATTGTGATTTGGTTTAGATGACATGACACACCTTGCATGAAGAATATTAAAGATGAATAGAGAGATGATAGACTACAGTTTGTTGGGTTGTGTTATATTCTTTCCACATAGTTAACAGGGGGTTTGAGGGGTACCCATAACCCCACTTTATGGGGTCTGGGGCAGCGCCCCGGAAAATTTTGGTTTTGGACCCTATGTTAGGTTGGGCGGACCCACCTATGGTTTTGTGCATGATTTTCGCACATGTTTTTTGGACGCGATGGTTTTTGGTCCATGGTATTGGATCGATGGTTTTTTTGGTCCATGGTATTGGACGTGATGGTTTTTCGGTCCATGGTATTGGATGCTTCAACATGTATAAATATGTATTGTAACATTGAAAGGAACATAATGAAAAATCAAGCTGGTAGTCTCGGTTTTGAGATCCAGTGGGAAATCTCTGTGTATATGTGTTTTATGTGTTATGCTCTCGCATTTTTATTTTCCTGTGATTTAGAATTCGTATGCAGGTAATTTCTGTACGAGGTTAAAACCTACATTCTGCTGAAGACAAGGAAACCGTGTTTTGTTTCTTACTACTCCATGTAATCACCCCGGATCCAATGCTGAATGCATAGCCTGTTATGGATCTGCGGTCGTCTACATTTCCAGCCCAGTTGGAATCTGTAAATCCTATCAATCTGACATCAAAAAAATCAGTATAAATAATACTATAGTCTATAGTTCCTTGTAAGTACCTTAAAAAACCTTTTGTTGCATTCTAATGACTCTCAAGTGGTTTGGACATGTATTGACTTAGCACACTAACTGCATAAGCCAAATCTGGTCTAGTAGTGGTCAGGTAGATTAAGCTCCGAACCAGCTGTCTATAAAGTGTCACATCTGCCTCTTTAGATCCATCCTCACTCTAAAGTTTAATGGTCTGCTGTAGTGGTACTGCTGCAACCTTACACTGATCCATCCAGAATCTTTCTAGTATTCCTCTGATATACTTACCCTGGGACAGAAAAGTTTTTCTTGAATCTCTCCAGATCTCAAGACCCAAACAATATCTTAATTCACCAAGGTCTTTCATTTTGAACACGTGTGAAATTTGTTGCTTGATTTCTTTGATTAGAACAATAGCATCACCTATAATAATTAAATCTTCTACATACAAAGAAATCAACACTATGTGCTCCTTTTCATCTTTCATGATATACAGATCATGGTTGTTTTTACTTCTGTTGTAACCAAAATGCAGAAAAAATGAATAAATCTTTTCATACTAGGACACGGGTGCTTGTTTTAGTCCATATAGAGCTTTCTTTAATCTATAAACTAAATGTTCTTTCCCTTTCTGGACAAACCCCTCAGGTTTCTCTAAATAAACCTCCTCTTTCAATTCCCCATTTAAAAATGTAAATTTTACATCTAGTTGGTGAATCATCCAATATTTCTTAGTAGCTAAAGCAATCAACATTCTGATAGTATTTAGTTTAGCCATAGGGAAAAAGGTTTCTTCATAGTCAATGCCTTCTTTTTGTGAATATCCCTTTGCTACCAATCTAGCTTTTAATTTATCTATGTTTCCATCTACATTCATCTTGGGTTTATAAAACCATTTACAACCTATGGTTTTTTTCCCTTCAGGAAGTTCAACCAGCTCCCAAGTGTTGTTTCTGATTATAGATTCATATTCATGTTCCATAGTTGTTTTCCATTCACTATTTTCATTTTCTTCCTTATAACTAGAAGGTTCAACAACATTCATCATACTAGTTATAAAAGCATTTTCCCTATATCTTGCTGGCAACTTAGCTTCCCTACCTGATCTCCTGAGTGGTGGGGTAGCTTCAAACCTTGTCTGATCATCATTTTTTGGACTTGGCTTGAAAGCTACATCATCTTCTTTCCCTTCCTGTTGTTGTTGTTGTTGCATCTGCTGCTGCTTATTACTGTCCCCTGATTCATCACTTCCTTCTTCCACCAACAAGGGCACGTGCCATTCTTCCTTAGTACTCTCATGGCTTCCATCATCAACGTGCTCATGAAAGACTACATCTCTACTCACAAACACTTTATGAGTAGAGGGATTAAACAGTTTGTAAGCCTTAAATTCTATACAATACCCAACAAAAATACATTTGATGGCCTTTGAGTCAAGTTTCCTTCTATCTTCCTTTGGGATATGAGCAAAGGCTTTGTTGCCAAAAACTCTCAAATGCTGAATTGTAGGCTTATAACCAAATAAAGCTTCAAAAGGAGTTTTAAAATCTAAACTTCTTGTTCGAATCCTTTTCTTTAGATATATTGTAGTATTAATTGCTTCAACCCAAAAGCTATTAGAAAGATTCTTACCTTTCAACATACTACAAGCACACTCCACAAGGGTTTTGTTCTTCCTCTCTGCAACCCTGTTTTGTTGAGGAGTGTGGGTACTGTAAACTATTGTTGTATCCCATTATCTTTGCAGTATTTGAGTGCAAAAGCTTTCTTGTACTCTTCCCCTTGATCTAAGCGGAGAATCCCGATGCATTTACCTGTATGTTTTTCAACCATACTTCTGAACTCCTTGAAGTATTAAAAAATGTTGTTCTTCTTCCTAAGGAAATACTTCGAAGTATATCTAGTACAATCATCAATAAACAATAAAAATAGTATGCACCGGCTAATGATCTTGTCTGCATAGGCTTGCATAGATCTGTGTGTACCAGCTCGAGTATATCTCTCTTCTTTCTATCAAGATTCATAGGAAATTCATCTCTGCGCAACTTTCCCAGTGCACATGCATCACAATCAATATGAGCAGATTTTAAAACAAGAAGACCTTTGACCATACCTCTTTTCTATGAAAGCAGCAAACCATTGAAGTTAATATGGCCGAACCTCTCGTGCCATAAGTCCACTGTATTCATGGTAGATGATGCCAATGCCTGATGTGGTGTGATTTTGACATTTAACTTGTACAATCCTCCCACACGAATACCTGATGCAGTAGGATTCATAGAATCCAACAGGTCTTTAATGACATAATATGATTTATAAAACTCTACCTTGTGATTCTAATTAGTCATAGTAGAAGCATAGATCAGATTCCTTTTTATCTCGGGTACATACATAATATTATGGATATGTCTAATATTTCCATCAGGCAAAATAACAGGAATATTACCATAACCTTTGATTTGGTACCCTCTATCATCGCCAAGATAGATGTTTGCTCCATTGTTGGTCTCTTTGAAGTCTTCAAACCATTGTCTGTTCCTTGTCATGATGGATGCACCTGAGTCGAAAAACAAGGTATCTGTTTCATCCTCCTTAGCCGAAAGTGCAGAGTCAGATATGAATAGTTTGATTTTTTAACTGTGTTCCTCATCAACAAAATGAAATGCATGTTGCTTATGTCTCTTTCGACCTTCATCAATTTTTTTTTTTATACAATATTTCTCTAAATGGCCGAGTTCTACCACAATAAAAACATTTGGTTGCAGAGTCATTTCTATTGAAATACGTACCATGAGGTGAGGGCATCTTTCTCTGTGGGGCTACACTGCTCTTTTATGCTGCATTTGGCTTTCTTTTTAAGGGATTCTTCTTCACCATTAAGGTCAGATCTGAATTCTGGGGTTTATGAGTGAGTCGTCTTTCCTCCTCTTGCATGAGGATCCCTATCAATTCTTCAAACACAGGGGATTTTTCTCTTACATTCAAGCCAGTGATGAACATCTGATACTCGTCAGTCATACCATTCATGGTAATTGTGACCAGATCTGTATCTGACATAGCTTCATTGATATCTCCCAGCTTATTCTTGAGCTCCTTGATCTGCGAAATGAATGCTACAACTATCTCATTCTCCTCCATCTTGATCGAGAGAATCTTTCTCTTCAAGAATAACAGTCGATTGGTGTTCTTGACCTCATAGAGATCCATGAGCGTCTTCCAGATCTCTGGTGCAGTCATGTAATCACGGATATGGGGGATAATGCAACCTTTGATTGACAATTTCAAGAGCATTCTCACCTTAGTCTCCCGCTTGTCCTAGTCTTGGATTTTTGTTGTTGTTCCTCCTACAACGAGGTTTGGCTTCACCTCATCATTGTTCACAATCATGCATGCATTGTGTCCCTTAAGCAGGGTTTGCAGCCTGAATTTTCAACCAAAGTAATTGGATCCATCTAGCTTGTTGTTTTCATTGAGGTAAGCTTCTGCTACTTGATTATTCATCTTGAATGAATAAAAAACTTCAACCCCAATAATTGAAAAAAAACAACCCTGATCTTCTTAAAAAATAAACTGCTAAATTCCAGATCCACAAAAAAAAACTGAACCTAGATCCAAAACAAAAAGAGCCCAAATATCCCTTCTTTTCAAAAAAATACGCCCCTCCTTTTTTTAATTAAATAATTGAAAGACTTGAATTCTTTAAAAAAAAAACCTTAAAAAAAAACCCCAATTTAAATAACTAGCCCCCTCCTTTTTTTTAATTAAAGAATTCAAAATTCTTTAATTAAAAAAAACTTCGGTAGATATAAAGCCATCGGTACATTCCACTATTGGTTGTCATCAACTACGATTCATGTACTTTGAATATGTCATCTCCATATCTGATTTGATGATTTGATCGTCTCAGTTTAAATTAATTTTTGTTGTTGTGATTGCTATGACAAATTTAGGAGTCGGGATGGAAGAACCAAAAGAAGTCAGGAAAATTTTAGAGTAGCAGTGTGGCTTCTCTAAGTGAAAGTTGTGACAACATCTGTGCACGCACTTTTATCCCTTTCGCAACTCAACTACGACTGGTGTCCATTTCTTACCAACCGAAACAGAGACACAGAATCAAAGTGGGAGATCCTTCAACCACTTTGTGCTCTCTCCACAGAAATCCGTAGTGACCCAGAATTCTGCACACAAAAAAAAAATGTAGGCTCTTGTAATCAAGTCAATGGCCTTCAGGCATCCAACGCGGCCTCCTCCATGCAGCTGCAATTTCACGCAGAGATCTGCAATCCGCATGGCCTCCTCAGATGGAAACCCAAAAAAACAATACATGCAGATCCACGGTGATATGTCAGTGAAACCCCTCACCGCACCAATAGCTACTCCTGGCCTCCTCCAGGGATTCACTCTCGCAGCGATTCAGCAGTGGCTGATTAGATTTTCAGATCATGACTCAACAACTGTCCACTTCCCAAATGGCAGCCCACCATACCAAAGAAAAAATGCATGCAGCATTCAAAGATAGAAAAATTGCAGCCTTTTTTCCTCACACAAGGTCGGCGTGATTTTCCTCCAAGCACTCGTGCCAATTTGAATATAAAAAATCGCGTAAGTTTAGTAGTGAAATCGACGCAATTTTCTCACAAAAATTCACGCCAATTTCACCTCAGTCGCATATGCCTCTCTCCACTCAGGTACAAGCTTCCTCAGCCCTGAAGCTTTGGTACCATGTCAAAATGAGATGCTTGAATTAATAAATAAAAACTCATTGGTCATCTCTACGAAAGAGAGTCTAAACCAGGAGAGTCTGGCTCTGCAGAACACTCTATATTCTCAATACACTTCAAACATTATATAGCATACATAGCTATAAGGAAGTTAGAATCATACCCTAAGAAATAGAAACTAATTCCTATCCTAAGGTCTCATGAACCAACTCACACTATTATAGGATTCTCCATTATCTTCAACAGTTTGTTCATAATTATTATTCAAGGAAAATTCCACTATTTAAACTGATTTGTTGGTAATTCATAAGAGATAAAATGTTTGCTAATTTTTTTTTGTCATTCATGAAAATCACACAGTTTCAAATGACTTGTTGGTAGTTCATAAGATGGGCATATTTTCACTCCTCCCAATGCCTCTCAATGCTGAAAATTTAACATGTTTCTCTAAGCTCAAGGAAAATGAACTCCTTTCCAATCAAAAACAATTTTAATTCTTAATCCAAGACCAAAAAAACTGGTTTCAACACCTTATAGTGTCCCCAAATACCCAACATCCCTTGCGCTCCATAAGAATAAAAAACATGTCATATCTTATATGCTTCCTTCTTATAAGTAAGGAAACTATTATATTACTTATAAATAAAATAATACATATATAAAGAATCTGTAAGCTTTGGCCCTATTAGTATGAGAGAGACTAGAGAGATGATGAAAGATATATACTTTAACATCCATATTGGCTAATATTTAGGAGAAACAAAATAAACAAAAATAACACTTGGAACTTTCCCACATGGAAACTACACAGAACTAGAAGAGCCTTGAAGAGAGTTCTCAAATTTAGCCTACCATGACGAAAACTAGATTAACACTAGGTTATGTGTTACATTGTTAAAGACAAAAAACAAAATGTTAGCATAATTATTCATAGTAGAGAAAAAATCATGTGACATGATAAAGAAAATAGAGAAACAATTCTTGAGTTTATGGAGCTATTGAGACATATATGGGGTTGTCTTTGGAACACCCAATAGATTCATACGTGAGGACACCATCGTGATTTTTCACTAGCCAAGTGTAGAGGATAATTGACAATTGATTTTTATTTTTTGATATATCAAGACATTGTTTAATCTTGATCTAGTCTGATTCCTTTGAGAGAAGGGTACATGCCACAAAGTTTTGAGTATGCTAGTAAAGCTCCAAGGTCCTGTAGAAATTGGTTTCTCAAGTTCTTCTATTTCCCAGGTCCAAGAAAAGTCTTTCAACCACGAAGTCAATTTCCTCATTAGAATTGTAAACCCTTTCTTCCTTAACCTCATCACCTAGAGCCTGAAAATTGATGCTTGATGGTCAACCACAAGGAGTAGTGAACACCTTCATAGCATCTTGTGTTGCTAGATTTTCCTTGGTTTGACGAACTAGCACTTTCCCATGGTGTTGAGAAAGTGGAGTCATGGCAATTTGTAAGAGCTAGAAGCATAGGATCAACATAGAGTTAGGAAAATCATTTTGGAGAGTCAAAATGGAAATAAAAAACATGTCGATAGTGAGGGAAATATCCAAATAAACCACCAAACAATGATGAAGGTGCATTCAAAAACATTCCATTTACATCAAATTGATGATGTTACTTTCCATCATGATATTTGTTGTAGCCTAATTCTTCATCTTGCAATCTCACTTCAATATAATGGTTGACCTCAACCTACCCAAAAAGAGTTCATATCAAGGCGTCATCTGGAACCTAATGCATTGGGTAGAGTTCATGGCGGTACAAGTTTGTCTTGAGTGCTACCTCATCACCCTCATATGAAAACAATCCTATGACACCTTCAAACACCTTATACAAAATGACATATTTAATATTTATTTAAACTTAACTCCCTACATTAAACTAAGATATCAAACCCATATATTGGTATAAACATGAAAGTAAATGTGGAAAAAATGGATTATGCTTGGTTTTCTAGGGTTCACTTATTTTGTCTTTGTTGTTTGGTGGTCGACGCTTGGTAGGGGCTTGCTTATGCTTTCGAGGATGATTTGTAAACTCCTGTCGATATTCCACTGGAAAGTTTGTCACAACATATTTGATAATATTATATTAAAAATCTAATATTCTACACTATTACAGATTTATTTAATTTCTAGATTTGTAGATCTTATTGTTACTAGTGCATGCATGTAAAAGTAAATTATGCCGAAAAGAATAGAATGAAAAAATAAGCACACACATGCATAAGACACAAGATATGCTCTTTGAGAACCCTTTCGAGAGAAAACCCAGCTAGAAGGTGAGGCTGCTTCACTCTCTTTCTTTGTCTAGAAATGTCATTGTAGTTACAAAGAAGTAATGTATGTGGCCCATGGGCTGCTACAGTGCACAAATCCTCTTTGTGTGCTCTACCTCCTATCTCTCCTGGTCATCTTTTCTCATCTATGTAACAAATGCTCTCGAAATAATGGAATGCCTCTTCCTCCTAGTGGCCTGGTTATAACATAGCCCGATAGCCTACTAATGGTGAAGTTTGACTACATCAACTCTTAACTAGAGTTACAAAATAGACTCTTATAGAGTATTTTACATCACAACCATGTGACTAGCCCCTTTTCCATGAATAATTGGGGTTGACACGACATCTTCCCCAACTATAGCCATGAAAATAGGAAGGTCAACTTCTGAGTGGCATAACTTTTGCATACGGGCTGCAATTGGCGTGATTCTTACACTGTTGAAAATATTTTTGTGCAGAATAACATGAAAAGGTGCGGCATTTTAGCGGCAAAGTCTTACCCCTAAAAACTTCATTTGATGCCTCAAAATGCTCCTGGAAGGTTTCAGACCTCGTTTCGCCAAATTGGGTCCCGACAGTAAAAACGATCCCATGAGATGATTCCTCCACTTTTTCCACTCCAAATGCACCAAGATGGATGGAAAACAATATAATTATCTAATTTGGATCACACTTCCCCATTTTGGGAGGCTTTTGGTCCCAAAAATATTTTATTGAATGAGGTGAGGAAATTTTTCCTCCACCTTCTCTCTAGTGTACCATTTAGCTTTGCCTGGAAGTCCCTTCAACCCAAACTGCCAAAGGTCTTGTTGCCCTTGTCCTGTAGTTCTGGACCTCTTCTGCAAAATTGTATCTTTTGTCAACTCTACTTTAGCGCCTGGTACCAAATCCTCCACAGAAGGTAGGACATGTTCCTCTTCCTGATATAGCATGGAAGGCTCATAGAGTTTCAAATTATCTACATTTGCAACTGAGTAAATGCGCATATATGGTAGTAAACTGAGTTGATAGGTGTTATTACCCACCTTTTCTAGTATCTCAAAGGGACCATACTATAAAGCCTTGATTTTCTTACTAGGCCCCTGTAGCCTCTCCTTGTTTAATTATAGCCATACTCTGTCTCCCACCTTGAATGATTTCTTTGTTCTATGTTGACCATGTCTGGCCTTATACTTCATATGTGACTTCTGTAGTGTTTCCTATACCTATAGATGGATCTGTTTGATCTTCTCTATAAATTTTTCAGCCCTCAAAGCATCTCCTTTAATATCTTCCTTCACTCCTCCTTGTTGCCCATATGCAATATCCAAAGGTGTAAGGTGGAAATATCCAAAACAAGTTTCAAATGGGTACTTTCCTGTAGAAGTGTGGACCACTCTGTTACAATAATGTTATATATATACTAGATTCTCATCCCAGGTATTTGGATGCTTCTGGTTGTAACCCCTCAGAAGCTACACCAAAGTCATGCTGACTACTTTTGTCTACCCATCTGTCTGTGGATGGAATGTTGTAGATCTCTTCAACTTCATGTCCATCTTCTTGTTGGCCGGATAAATCGATCTTGTGGACAAGGCCGATCTCCCTAGTATCAAAATATATCTAGCAACAAGCAGGACAAGCAAATCTATCTTTCTATAAACATTTTACGATTCATTAATAAAAACTATAGAGGTTTTAGACCCTACCTTAAGTCCAACGCTAGTTTGTAGCAGCCATCCTTCAATCATCCGAAAGAGTTTCCTTTTGAGAACCTACAATCACAAACAAACACACACCAAATAACACCTGCATAGCTAATACCATAAATCATGTTCATTATGGTGATAAAGGAATCCATAAAATAAACCATAAAACACAGCTTATTGAGAAAAATAAACTTATTTGTATTAACTTTGAAATAGAAGAACCTTACAACCTTTGGTGCCTTGATGTTGTACAAGCTCTTCCTAGGGTTCGAAATAGGAATCTCCTTTACTTTGACAAGCTTCACACTATTCCAAATGATATCAAAGAGGTATGTAATCTCTCCTCACAAAAGCTTAATTAGGAAGACTAAGTTCCAGCAGCATTTCACCTCAAAAATATTCAGCTTTCAACCTCCGAAGTAACCAGCCCAATGCTTCATTTTATAGTGCAAAGGAAGGAGGTTATAGCTCCACCTAGAAGGGATAGAGTCCTCCTTCAAAGGGATAAGCTCCTCACATCAAGGGGTTAGCTCCTTAAGGTATGGGATGCATGAACCTTAAAGGAGTGAACTTGTCACCTCAAGATTCCTTCCAGAAGCTTCCAAAAATGATTCAAAGTGAGTTTTTAAGAATATACTTGCACCTCAAGGGTTCACACCCATAACACAGAGACAGAGCGGTCAGGTGCACAAGGGACATGACCATTAGGTGCAGGACCACAGGTAATGCTAAGAGAAAGTGTGGAACCAGAGTTTTATAGAATTTTGAGGGCTTTCTCTTATTTTCAAGGCTTGATATGAAGAACTGAGGCTTAAGAATTGCAAAGGAGGAAATTATGAGTGGTGATGGACTCACACAAATTGCAAAATGTCAAGGTGACAATTTTTGTGCAACACTTCTCCCACAATGTAGTCTAGGATTCACTAAGAAATCTTGTATCCCTGTCTGAAATGATGCTCCTTGGTATCCCAAAGTGTACCCATACCTGTCCAAAGAACAAGTTTGTTTCTTCTTATTCGTTGATGGTCTTTTTGCATGGCATTAGAACACACATCTTGCCAAACCTGTCAACTACCACAAATAGGTAGTCATGCCCCTTCTTGGTTGTCGATAAACCTCCCACAAAGTCAATGGAAATTCTTTCAAAAGGATGAGTAGGTAAAAGTAAGGGGTGACACAGATCCTGTTCCTGTTGCTAGGCTTGCTGGCACAACAAATCATGCATCCTCTTATGAACCTAGATACCTACTCTTGCATCTTCGGCCAATACAAATACCTTTGCAAGTTAGCTAAGGTCTTCCCTACACCAAAGTGTTCTGCAACATTGGAGGTGTGAGCCTCTCTAATTAGCTGCAAACGCTCACCTTTAGGAACACATAGCTTATCTAACCTGTAGAGTAACCCATTCTAGAGATGATAATAAATGGTGTTGTCACCATCATGGACATGAATCTAACCCTGCAACTGTTGATACACCTCCTTGAATTCCTCATCTTCTAAATATGTCTCTCTGTATGCATCATGGGTTAATGGGTCCATGTGCATAAGAATCCCCAAAGTTGTAATATTTGATGTGGTTGGCCTTGAA
This sequence comes from Pinus taeda, assembly GCA_000404065.3. Taxonomy (NCBI): domain Eukaryota; kingdom Viridiplantae; phylum Streptophyta; class Pinopsida; order Pinales; family Pinaceae; genus Pinus; species Pinus taeda. The sequence continues at coordinate 39,257 of APFE031528204.1, forward strand.
ATCATACCAGCCAAATTGTTTATGTTTCACTCCTTATACTTGATCACCAAATGAAATTGTTGTAAAAACCCCATCCACTTGTAGTGTTTGGTCTACTATAGCTTATTATGGACCTGCAGGTACTATAACGATTAGTGATCTATGTGGATTACTGTCTCCTTTCCCATTAGATAGTGCTTCCACTTCTTCACAGCTTGCACTATGGCATAGAGCTCCTTATCATAGGTAGGGTATTTAAGAACTGCCCCATGAAATACTTCAGAATGGAAGTAAACAGGCCTTCCTCCTTGCATCAAGACAATTCCCATAGAATACACACTCACATCCATCTCCACTTCAAAGGGTCGTTACAAGTTTGGTAATGCCAAAACTGGTGCTTCATTGATCTTCTTCTTTAACTTATTGAAAGCCTTCTACTTCCCTTTTCCCTGCTGGAAACTCTTGCCACTTGTTGTTATGGCATGGAGTAGTGCTGCTACTACTAAAATGAGGCTATGAATTTCCTCATTTACTGTGCTACTCCAAATGAAATTCCTAACCTCAAAAACATTAGTAGGCACCGACCATTTCATGATGGCCTCCATCTTGGAAGGATCTATCTTTAATTCTCCTCCACCAACCACATATCCCAAATACACCAAGGGCTACTGCAAAAACTCACACTTCTTAAGATTTGCAAGCAGCTAGTGCTTCTTCAATGTTTTTAGCACGTGCGTCGAATGTGAAATATGCTCCTCCTAGGTGCACTACATACCAATATATCATCCAAATAGACAATAACAAATGAATCTATAAAAGGGAGTAGTACATCATTCATTAATCTCATAAATGTAGCTAGTGCATTACATAGGACAAATGGCATAACTAACCACTCACACAAACCTTGTCAGGTTTTGAAGGCGGTCTTCCATATGAACTTGGTGATATCCAGACTTCAAGTCTATCTTGGTGAAATAATTTTCTTGTTGAAACTAATATAGCAAATCATCTATCCTAGGCAAAGGGTATCTATTCTTGAGCGTGATTTTATTCAATACCCTATAATCTATACACATTTGCCAAGTCCCATCCTTATTTGACATAATGATGATGGGTGACCCACATGGTGATGTACACAGTCCTGTTCTAGCAGCTGCTGCAACTGTTTCTTCACTTCACTTGCTTCTATAACAAACTGCGTGTGCTGCCCAATATTTGGCAATGGGGAGTCAGGAAATAGTTAGATCTCATGCTCCACTTCTCTCTTAGGGGGTAGCCCTTTAGGCTTTCAGAACACGTCCTTGTATGCTTGTAACAACTCCTCCAATTGTTGTTTTTGTTTCTTAGTACACCCCTCTAGGGATGCCATGCTTCTTATTGACTCCTCTACAGACTGGTTTTCCCTTAAAAACAATAAAACATAGTTATTGCTAGAGCTAATCAATTTCTTGGCTTGGTTGGCACTTTCCAGTGAAATTTTCGACATTCCTTTGTGCACGTTGATGATGAATGATTTTCCATCCTTGATGAGCATGTACTGGCTATCTCTCCTCATAATATTTCATCACACATGTACATGTATGGACTCCCTAAAACGACTCTACATACATCAAGGGGAATCACATCTAGATCTACTTCATCAATAAAATCAACACTGATAGCACATATAATTTTTCACTATTTTGTTACCTTCAACTCTACATCCTTATGTACCCATTCGAGTGGATATGGGTTTGAATGATCACGAACTTCCAGCCCTAACTTCTTGACCAGATTGTTGCAATGAGATTTGCCTGCGATCCTGAGTCAAATAGAGCATCAATCTTCGTCTTCCTGACCTATATATTTACATGTAAGAGTTTGGTCATTTGTTTCTCTTCCTGTTATTAAAGTCTACTCAGATTCACCTCCTTCTACATTGATGTACAAATGATCTTCTCATCCACGTCTGATTTGCTTTCAACTTGGTTGCTCGAATTAGTGGCAATGAGATTCTTCTTCTTATTATCTTTCTTCTTGTTCTGCGGGTTTAGATCTGGATGCAACTTCTAGCACTTCTCCTCTATATGACCATAAATGTTGCATTGGTTACAGTGGTTGCTAGGATCTTTGTACTCGTGTGTTATGGCTATCGTCATTTTATCTTTTCCCCCTTTTTGTTTCTTCTTCCCCTCCTTAAAAGCGCCTTGTTGCTACTTTTTCTTCGATCCACTTGATTGTTGATCTAGATTTAAATAGGAACACAAAAAATTAAACATATAATAATCAATACAGAGATGCAACAAAAATAACACTTCATTTCATTAATATCAAATACTAAAATATGCTTACAAACATAATGGAAATAAGACTAGCTCGGGTGATGGTGGCTTATCTCTGAGAAGAGATGTGGCGCTACATGCCTTTGAATTGAGATACAATGAGGCTCAAGGGCCTTTTTATTATTGAACAATAATAGAAATCTCTAAACAAACAAAACTCTAACCCAAGGAGATGTAACACCAAGAGTTTATGGGCCTCATTGGGGTTAGTTGGGCAACCAACTTCACGGGGTCGTAAGATGGTCATATTATCTCTGTTTGACGCATATGATACCTCACTAAAAAGATCTTTTCGAGGACTATAGTTGCTCACATGATTTCCATAAAGTTTTCTTCAGATCTATTTTGCCAAAAAAAGCATCATTTAGGGGCTCAAAATGGCTTCGGAAGTTTAGGACTCGAAAAACTACCAAAAAATAGTAAATTGTGCTACAATTAAGGAAACTGAAAGAACAATGGTGAGGGTCCAAGTGGAATAGGTGGGCGGCCACCAATATCCATCTGGATCAGACCTTCCCCCTTAGGAAGCAATTGTCTCCATTGCATTGAGTTCCTCCATGAGATGAGCAAACTTTTGTTGAACTTGGTCCCTGGTGAGCCATTTTCCTTGGTGCATGAGTTCATCGACTTTGACAACTTTATACAGCTAGATCTTCTGCTGGCAAGTGTTCTTGATCCACGTGTCCATGATCCGATCAGTTGCAGCTTGTCCCATGTAATCTGGATGTAACTCTATTGGTGTGAGTTGTTTTGCAATGTTAAATGTGTCCAGTAATGATGGAAAGTATGACCGAAGGTGATCCACATTGAACACTGGGTGTAGGCCAAGGAATGGGGGAATTTTGAGCTTAAAATAATTATCTTCCACAGCCTTGGTGATGGTGTATGGCCCATATCAAAGTGGGAAAATCTTGTAGTGGGGCCTAACAAGGCGCTCCTTCGACAAATGTAGCCAAACTTTGTCGCCCGCCGGGAACTTGTGTGGCACTCGATGTTGATCATGTCGCTGCTTGTACTTAGCATTGGATTTGTCCAATATGTGATGGACCTATTGGTGGATGTGTTGAATGCGCTCAATGAAGCTATTTTTCTTGTCAGCTTCAGACTGGACATGAGCCAAATCTGCCTAATTCATTGCAAATGGTATGGCCACATCAATGGGACATATTTGTTGGAACCCCAAGCCCACCTAAAAAGGGTTGTGGTTAGTCAAGCTATGGAGAGCCTAGTTATAGCTGTGCTGGACATAGGGGAGGCTCTCATCCCATATGTGTGGATGTTTTAAGTTGTACATGTGCAGAATGTGTATGATCATCTTGTTGATGACCTTTGTCTGGACATCAGTTTGTGGATGGAAAGTTGTGGACTTAGTGAGCTTGGTGTCTAGCATCGACCAAAGAATGGACCAAAAAGTACTAAGGAACCTGCTATCCTGATCTAAGATGATATACCGTGGGATCCCAAAGTGTACCCACACTCATTCAAAGAAGAGTTTAGCAGCGGCTTCTACTGTGATATTCTTCTTGTAGGCCACCATAATGGCCATCTTTGAGAATCTTTCAACGAGCACAAAAACATAGTCATTTCCATGCTTAGTAGAAGGAATGCATGACATGTAATCCATGGAGATGGATTCCGAAGGTCGACTAGGGGTAGGCAGTGGAGTATAGAGGCCTTTCTTCTTGATGGTCTGTTTGGCAATGGTGCAGGCAGTGCGGGATCTTATGTACTTCATGGCATCCAGTCAAATATTTAGCAAATAGAAATACTTCTGCAGTATTGCCACCATTGTCTTGACCCTGGAATTCCCAATGGCCTAACTGTAGTGCGCTTCCCAAATCATCTTGGCACGCTCTTTTGAAGGAACAGAAAGTTGTTCTAGGTGGCATAACAGAGTATCCTGGAGGTGAAAGTATGGAAATTTATAACCCTCCAAGAGTGTATGGTATGTGTGGCCAAATTCTAGGTTGCTTTTATAGAGAAGTGGCCAAGCAGAAGTCTCGTTCTCACAAGAGTTGAGCGCAGTGGTTAACGCCATGATCAGTGGTCGGCTGAGGTAGTCCCGTAACATTATTGGTGCTTCTCTTCTTGTACTTGATATTCAAATGGAACAATTGTAGGTATGTGTACCACTTCTGATGGATATCATTTTCCAACTTCCCTTGTGTCTGTATGAACTGCAGGGGTCGGTGGTCTGTGTGGAAGATAGTTTCCTTCCCCAAAATGTGATGCTTCCATTGTTAGCAAGCCTACACAATGGAATAAATTTCTTTGTCATAAGTGGGATACTTTCAGACTATGTCTGAAAGTGTCTCACTGTGATATGTCATTGGATGCCCCTGTTGAGTAAGGACTACCCCAATAGCATAGTCAGAGGCATCTGTCTTGATCTCAAATGGTTGTTGCAAGTATGGTAATGTGAGAACTAGTGTAGAGAAAAGGTGATGTTTCAAATCTGCGAATTCCTTCTGTTGAGATTCAGACCAAGAAAATTTTTCTTTCGCTCCTTCTTGGTGACTTGACTCAAGGGCCAAGTGATATGAGAGAACCCCAACACGAACCTGTGGTAGAAATTGGAAAGACCTAGAAAGCTGCAGAGCTCTGTCAGAGTGGTTAGGGCTGGCCAATCCCGAATGACTTGGATCATGGTAGGATCCACATGCACCCCCCATTCATCAATAATGTATCCTAGATATTGAACCTATGTCATGCCAAAAGTGTATTTCTCCAAATTGGCACACATATTGTGTTGCTGTAGTATTTGGGGAACTTGTAGGATGGGGTGGAGGTGCACTTCCCAACTTTGGCTAAAGATCATGATGTCATCGAAGTATACCACTATAAATGAGTTGGTGAATGGCCACAAGTTGTCATCCATCAGTCTCATGAAGGTTGCAGGAGAATTCGTTAACTCGAAAGGAATAACCAATCATTCAGAAAGGCCCTCCTTGACTTTGAAGGTAGTCTTCCACACATCGGAGGGTTCAATTGGTACCTGGTGATATCTAGACTTTAAGTCAATCTTGCTGAAATATGTTCCCCCTTGAGATGGTCCAAAAGGTCATCAATTTATGGGATTCACTAACTATTTCAAACAGTGATCTTTTTCAGTGCCCAATAGTCAATACAGAGTCTCCAAGTCACATCCTTTTTCTATACCAACACGATCGGGCTCCCACAGGGAGATGAATTCGTCTAGATATGACCTTTCTGTAGCAACTTGTGAATTTGCCTCTTGATTTCATTGTTCTCCAAAACAAAGCGCCGATATATTTGTCCATTTGGAAACAACGCACATGGGGTCAGATTGAAGGAGTGCTTGACTTGACAATGCAGAGGCACCCCTGCAAGGGAGGTGAAGATGTCCTCCTACTCCTCCACGACCTTGTCCATCTGTTGTTGTCATGCAAAGGGGCCCTGTTTGGAGGTCATGGCCACTGTCTTCTTCTTTCCTTGAGGGCGTATCATCAAGAAAAGAAATTCTTGATTTTGGAAATAAGTTTACTACATTGTTTTGTAGTAACCATAGAGATGGTAGTCCGAAGTGAAACCTCCAGTATCTTGTACAACTTATTTCCCAAGGTAACAATAACATCATGAGGCCTTGACTCATACACATCATGTCACTTCCACAAGTATGGTTGGCCTAATAATACATTAAAAACGTCAAGGGGAGCAACGTCACATAATACCTAATCCATGAAGGGCTTGATGTTGTATGGAAGGTGGCAATGTTGGCTCATGGGAAGATCTCGTCCTTGTTGAAGCCACCCGATGGTGTACGGTTGTGGGTGTGCTATGGTCGGTAAGCCATCTGCTTCACAACCTCTGTTACAATGAGGCTATTTTGGCTCCCACTATCAAAAACAAACTGTAGGGGGGGAACTCTTTACCCACATCTAGGAGTGGAAGAGACACTCCTCCTCCTCTAGATCTTTAGGTTCCTCCTTCTAGATCTTCATGGTGGCAACAATGTGTTATCGGGAAATCTAGTGTCCACTCGGAGCTTCTAGTCCCACTAAGACTGGTAGCTATCTTAGAAACAAACAAGCTAAAACTACTTTCACTTTCCTTTATGAGAATTAGATAAGAGGGGAAGAAAGGACAACAACCACAGTCTTGCGCTTGGTTCCTCTCCCTTCTGATAGATCTTCGTCGCTCCTTCTTCATTTACCCAGCTTCAAAGATCACCTGTCAGATCAAAGCATCATAATACTATCGAAGAACAGAGATCTACAATCATAAGAGATACATGACCAGATATGTATTGACCACACAAATGCATATATCATCAAACATACAAGAATGTGGAGGAAAACTTGAATAGCTTTATTAATATCAAGAATAGCAAAGAGGATTACAACCAATTGTTCTGACCCAGCGTCATCCTTTCAGCATGAAAGCCCTTCTTCACCTCATGAAAAGCTTAGATCACCCAACACTATGATGTTACACCAGGAAACCAACAACACTTCCTTACAAGATACAAGATTCTAGCCTCTAGATCTCTGTGATGAGGGATCCATATATAGATGATTGTAGGGGGGTGAGTCAGCTTCTAGGATTTTGATTAGTGTCCTCTCTCTAATATTTCTTGATTCCACTTGGAGATTGATGATCTCTTACTCATCCCAAGGCAAATTCAGAGAGGCAAGTGTCACAGGAGAAGTTTCTGGAAGATTCCATGATGATCCACCTTGCAAACTATCTCTGTCATTTGTCTACTCTCGCCCATCGCACCCTACAGAAGGGCATACCAGTATGCATCACACCTTTTACACTGAGAAGGTGAGATGCATCGCACCCTCTGCACTGGGTAGTCTGTATGGTCCAATTTTGACCAGTTCTGAGCAATTTTCTGTGGAGAACTTCTAGGAGATGATGTACTCAGCTGACCTTGTTCCTTTAGGGCATGAAGCAACACTTTTAGGGACTTAAGAGCCCTTTGTTTATGGACATGTATGATTTGGGTTGCAGTGCCCAAAAATGTCTATAACAGTTTCCCCCTAAAGCATGAAGTCGTTAATCTTTTGATGTCGGGTGAAATGCTTTATCATGAGGATCTGAAGTTTTTTCGAGCTGGAAGGCGACCTGTAATAAGATACAATACAATACATTATCTTCATAATATTTTTCATGACCTAGCCGAGGTGGGCATTCCCATGCTCAGCTTTATAAATCCATTTTCATGTACCTAGGACAGACAACCGTCTATGTAGCAGATTGATGATTCGAATGGAGTCATCATCCTTTGATTCGGATGATCATCTGTTCGGCAATGATGTACATTTGATGTCTTTATATTCTTGAATATATCGTAGCCCAAATGTATGAAACTAGATCCGAGGTCTTAAAACTCATTCAATCTTCACTCAGAGTACAAGTCAATCCATGTGAAAGACGTTCCGGAGTCGAACATGGAAAGACATCGCCTGATTACCAGCCAATGATGTAAGTTGTTAACAGGCGCGAGAGGAATCACCAATAATGATGATGAACCTCAAGGTACTGCAGTACAATTTGCATGGTGTGAAAAAAGGACTTGGCGTCGAACACCACGCAAAATCTTTCTGTCGAAGGCCATTGATGTAAACCTGTCACTGGAAGTGAGAAACTTGCCATTGAGGCATGCAAGCTTCAAAGTACTGAAAGGGTTGTTCCTAGGTCGACTTCTTGGATAATGAGTTGATGTCAACAAGAAGCAACCTGTCGTAGGAGGGCCTTAATGAATCCCACATCTACGACACGGAATGGAGCAAATGATTTTGGAGGTGAAAACGATCTGATGATACAGGGTTCAGGGTGGCGGTCATGAAAGAATGGAGCGTGAATGTATTACAGCGGATGAGACATAGGTGAATTCTCTGAGGAACTTCTCTTGAACATACTGGCGAAACTGACATGGATTGGTAGCGTTAACCCCAAAATATGGATGGTGTGACAAACCAATGGTGATATGACCAGTGAACGGAATAACCCAAACCGACTCGGACGTGGAGTGAAAGTGTCATGTTCAAGAGCAACTTGCTACCAAGAAAGTTTCTTCAAGTTTTCTTCCCAATTTTCCCTAGTCATTGCTGATCAGTACCTCTTTATTTTTATCAAGCTTGAGGAGGATAACATATTCTTGTTCTATAATTCACCCTTCAGGAAAACCCGTTGCTATGTTTTAACGAGCCTAGCAACAGTGAAACTCGTTCTTGTCCATTTGGACAAGTTTGTTGCTATTGATTTTAATGAGTTTAATGACAATGATAACTCGGTCCTTTTTCAATTTTAGAGAGTCTAAAAAGGGACAGAAAGGAAACTACCATGGTCCTTTTTCGTCATATAATCCCTTAAGTCTGAAAAAGTATAAAATAATACGAAAGGGATGAATTTTCGATAGTTTTAACGAGCTGAACAAGACAAGCGCTCGATCTTTTTATGTAATAATCCCTCAGGTCCAAAAAGATTAAAATATAGAGGAGGGATAGCACTCTCGGTAGTTTTAACGAGCTGGAGAGGCCAATCGCTCGACAATCTTTTCATATTTTATGAGTCAGGTGAAAAGAGCTTAAAGGAGACTCGTTTTTTTGGGAACGAGTGATAATTTCAGTAGTAGCTGATTCCAGGTAAGATTTGGAATTTTCCAATCATGGCAGTGTCACAAGGATGGCTAACAAGATCACTCATCACAGATGTTCCTCAAAAGGGTAAATAATCAAATGGAGGCATATGATTGGCTAAAACAAAGTGGAGGTGATGATGAGAACACGACCAAGGCTTAAAAGCTGATGGTAATGCATTCATAATGGTTATTTACCGGATATTGGTTCATTTTCTAATGAGCTTAAACTCTGGGGGAAACATTTGCTCATTGCTTAGGTTTAATTTTTAATGAGCTTGAACTTCACATAAAAACTCCTCGTGCCAGTCATATAATAAGGACATCTCATCGATAGATTCCATTTTTTATGGAGCTTGCACCTTTCGAAGCTTTGCTTCGCATCCTTTTGCATGCAAGCTAGGAAGGACCAACTACTGTCCTAGGGGTTAGTTAACTACTAAGGTCAGGTAGGAAATTTTTTCCTTTACTTTGCTGGTGCCATTTGGCCCCTACAAAGGCGAATGGTCGACTTGACCACTCATCTAACTTAAGCAGTTGAAGTCAGCGAAACTACAGTTAGCGTTATGTTGGTTGCTTTTCACTTGCTTGCAAAAGGTTTGCATGCCCCCAGGTATAGTGAAATAAGTTTCTAGGCTACCATATAGAAGTTCTCGCATTTTCAAGATAGTCTCCATCCACATAGTAGATAGAAACACTTCCTCGGCTCAGTCCATTTGGACAAAGGTGACTCTATTTCCAATCACCTAAACTTGACGAGGGAATCTTATTCCAGTCTAATCCCATTTTCTGATACGGACAACTGTCAGACCAGTAATATATGCTTCACAGAAACTTACCCTATACCCAGAGATTCCCTGCTAGAACAGGCCAGGGTACATGCCCCCTGGGTTTCAGTGATGTCCTCCCAAATTTCTCGTGTTCTTCAGGTGGACGGACTGGAGATTGATGAGACATTCCTTGCGTGAAAAGACCATTTAGGGATGGAATTTGACTATTAGCTATGTGTGAGCCAGGGAACGAAAGCTAGTCTACGAGTTGTACCACTTGACCTTCATGCGGAAAACTCATTACTCTAAAGAGTGAGGAGACAATGGCTCCCATGCTATAAATATAGTCGCACCCAAGGAGTAGATTATAGTAGAGGTCCTTGGACTACCATTACATTCATATAAATGGTTTTCCTTCTCAAAGTAATAGGCACATTTGGAAGGATCCCTAATGGTCGGCTAGTTCCTTTGTTGAAGCCTGTCAGATTTCTCATTTCAGGCATAAGCGATGGCGAACCAAGCAATTTCCAAGTAGTTGAGGAAAAGATACTCACAGAAGCCCCTTTATCTATGATAGTACTGGCCATGACCATTCTGTAAGCTTGTACAATGGTTCAGAATGGTACACTAACTGGTAAACGGGGTCTGCGTAGTAGATTCCAATCGAAGGAAACTACTAGGTTGCTTAGGGGTGGGACTGAATAGACGGTCGGATATGACTTTGACAAACTTCCTTCTTGCGGTAAAGGAATGGGTAGATTGCCCCCATGTTCATCGGAGCCCGTGTTTATGAAAATAATTTGATTGGTGTCATTCTCATTCTCTTCAGTGACTGTATCATCTGAAGATGGAACTTCTGAAGGCAAGCCCGGGTCAACTGCCGCCTCAACCTTTTAAATTTCATCTGGTGTGGATTCAGAGGGTTTATCTTCAATGATAGATGCTTCGACCGACCATAATGGCATGTCAGTCAGATTTTCAACCAGTGATGGACTCAGCAATAGTTTCTTATATCCAGGAGGAAGCCGTAGCGGTGAAGCCGAACGGTTATCCAAAACTCTTTTGGCTTCGTCTAGGAAGGGAAAATGGTGGACGACGTGATCGCATTCACATAGTTTACAAGGAAACTTACATTTCCTTTTCTGTCCAGATACTTCGCTTTCACTAGTTGATAGTGTACTTTCAACACGATCAGAGGTTGATGACACCAGATTGTGCAAATAAGGAGACCAGTTCCTTACGATCTGAGGGATGCAAGGACAATCTCGATGATGGTGGTCTTCTTTGCAAATGACACATGGAGATTTAGGCTTGGACAATGCAGTGTGTGGATTTTCACTAGACGATGCACAGTTGCCCATTTTTACCTTTGGCTCCTTCTTCTTCTTTTCCTTCTTCTTCTTCCCCTTCTTCTCCTTCTTAGTTACTTGATTTTCAGCTTTACCAGCTTCATCAAGCAAAGAGGAAGGAAGAGAGGGAGAAATGGATGAAGTAGAAGGTTGAGGGGTAACTCTAGTATCATCTAGTTGCTGACTTGATTGTTCAGGAATTACGATTTTCTGGACAACAGAGGTAGAGAAGAGCCATATGGGCAAGCCAATCATCAATCCCGGAAGTGACAATGTGGCCATATGAGGTGCACCAACATCTCCCCAAGAGGAGAAAGGACTAGGATTTCCTCCAAGGGAAAATCCTTAGTTTGTAGACTCCATTTTCCTCAACCTAAAGACCAACACGGGAATAATGTTATTATTCCGATTAAAATAAATTTTAGATGCTTTGACACAACTTGTTTTTTCAATTTTTAAGAGTCGAGAAAAGACAAAATATGACTCTAGTCACCTTTGATTTTTAATGAGCCTGAAGTGACAAGTGCTTAGATGGACCTTTTCCTTTAAGGAGTCTGAAAAGGAACGAAAGAGACTACTCTGGAAATCTAGACAGAGGGATTACCAAACCAATTGCAAAAATGCATAATAATTTTTACAGTACGGAAGTCAATCTTCCCGAATGTTGTGTTTAGTGCATTGTAATCGATAGGGCGGCAAACACGGCTTCCTAAGGATAAAGGATATAGCCTATTGTGATCTCCCTATATATACTCAATGGTATGTGGGAGCACAAATCCGTACTAGCACTTGTCGTATCAAAGAGGAGGAATCACCCAACCAGCAATGAAAGCGATAGTTACCAGGCTTTACGACGCCAGAATACGTCTCTAGCCTAGACTTCTAAATGTTGTGTGTTAGGTTCCAAAGCGTTTTTATGTTCATTGAATTTATTTTACAATTGATCTTGCTTAAGAAATTTGCCTTTCACGTTCACCGCATGACGTAGATATATAATTCCTAAAATGCAATCTAAGATGATAAACAATCGTTTAACCTTCTTTCTGCAATGAAAATCCTAGCTACTAAGGAAAGAGAAACAATATTCTTTCAACATAGAGCACAGAGCACACACTAAATGCACTGTCCTAAATCAAACCAACAAGAAGTCTAAATGCAAATGCACATGCATGTATTTGTTTTCCGCTTTCTTAATGTGTGAATGACAAGAAGAATGCTAAGTACAAATCTGAATTATCTTGTCAAAGTGACAGTACTAACAATTTTTCTTCAAAATACGAAAGGAAGATAATGATGACACTTTGCGATTTCGAATTGAAAATTATTTTCGACACTTGAAAAACTACTAATTCAAATCAAATACAAGAGTAACAGTATAATCAACCATCAAGAACAATAGAATTCTCTTCTATGACTAAAAACGACACTTGCAACACTTCCAAATCAAGAAACGACAGTTCGATTACGCTACTTCTTTGTAAAAGAGAACTGAAAATGGCACACAATACACAAAAACATTTATAGTTATTTGCACAATGGAGGCAGAATGATGGAAAGGAAGGGGGTTTCCACAGAGGTATACTGATCATAGACAGTAAAACTCCTGAATAGAGCTGAAGAGAGTGAAGAAAAACCAAAGTTTGAAGGCAAAATTAACCTTTTCTGACCATCGCACCTGTTACACATGGAATCTAGTATGCATCCCACCTACTGCATACAGGAGGTGCAATGCATACAAACTTCCTTGAAGAGAGGGTGCGATGGTACCAGTACAAGACTTTTACTTGGTCTTTGGTCAGAGTTTGCACCTCAGTTCAGGGGTTTAGGCCGAGCAAGTGATGTTCAATAAATATAAATCATAGGGGTTGATCTAATGAGGTTACTAGAGCCACCACTAGGGCAATTAGAATGTTTGCAAATCGATTGTTCATTTTATAAACAAAACCCGGAGATAGACTGAAGCATCAGTCAGTATTGATCTACTTTGCATTTGCATAGAAAATGCAGTTCGAAGGCTAGCTGGCTTGACTTCAGGCTCCATATGTAAGTTTATAAATAGATCTAGGAATAATTATGAGTACACTTGTCCTTTTCCTATTTTTCCTTTGAAAACTTGAAAACTTATAATCTCTAGCCACGTGACCAAGTATTTCACAACTTTAACATCTCACATGACTGATATATGAGGCTAGAGGATCATATGTTCTAATTCTCTCATTGGATCTATGCCTTGCATTGATCAGGATTCTACTCCATGCATTAGATCTACAATCAATCGTATTGTGCCCAAATAGGCTACATGAAAAACAATATACATAAAACTCATTAGTATAACTGATGTTTGTTTCTCTCCTTGGCTACCCATATTGTTGCATGTTTTGTTGATTAGATATATACATTGTTCTTGTACAATTAGTTACAACATGTCCAAAGTTGTGACAAATGTAACACATAATCTTGTCCATCAATGGAGAAAAGGGGTTTCATCCCATCCTTGGAAATATATGCTCATTTATTGGAGTGAATTATCTTCTAATCATAGATGCTCCTCTAGGTTCTCTTCTATACTTCTAGATTTTCTACTTCTTTCCTTCTTCTTTTTCCTCGTCTTGATTCCATTATCTACTGCAAGCTTCTTAGTTTCTCCATTATTGTTTGCATGTGCCTAAAAGATAGAATTTCTCTTATGAAACCCAACACCAAATATTATCAAGGGAGACCTTTGGCTAGTAAGGATGTTGTTGAAAACCTTTGTACTATTTTCTTGCTTTAGCCATTTTTTTCTATTCTAGTTGCTTCCTCATGGAGACCACTTTAGCTTCTCATTTTTCAACTCAACGCCCTCTTTCTTTTAGTTGAATGTCCATCACATCCTCAATCATTTTTTCCTCTTTTAGTTGGGTCTTCAAGCTAATGACTTCGTCTTTCATCTCATTCTCCTTTTCATCACAGATTTGCAATAATATCTCTTGATCTTTATTCACATCTTTTAGTCTTCCTATATCAAGAATCAAAATTTCTACTACAAACAGGGCTAAAACGAGTTAAACTTCAAGGGGAATCATCCTATCACATTCATCATTTTCTTTATTTGATTCTTCAAGTCTAACATTATATCCATCTAAAATACAACTAAGGAATGATGCACCATAATTTTTTCATTCATATCTACCTTGTTACACCACATCTAGTTCTCCAACACCTTCATTTACTGATTTATCCTCATGATGATCATTTGTACCATTCACACTAGTGGAATAAATCTCATTGGGATGAGACTCTTTCTTCTAAGAGGCCTTCTTATTCTTTTTATTTATGTTCTTCTTCTCTATGTTGTTGTTGATACTGTCTCCTCCATATGAGATTTACAATCTATTCCATATATCCCTTACATATGTCAAATCCACTACCTTCTCTAGATTTGCATTATTAAGTTTGTTGTATCTCACACATTTCTCTCAAACCTTCAATTGTCCTATTTTCACTAAAGGGGGATCATTTCCAAAACCTTCACACAGTAGCTTCCATACATCATATCCATAATCTAATAATTTAGATTTTACATTTTCACTGCATACCTTATATCTGTTGATCTAGATTGTTATTGATGTTAATATGGCAATATTCAGGGATATCAAATGATGATTTGAAGCCAAGAAGAAGCAGATCTATGAAGTAACAAGAGAAATGAGCCAAGGAGGAAAGCCATCAAGGAAGCCATTGGAAGTCAAGAATAGGAACCATCAAAGAAGAGCTATCAAAAGAGCTATTAGAAGCCATCAAAGAGTAGCCATCAGAAATCACAGGAACGAGAAGCCACAAGAAACCCAAGCTAAGAGTAAGAATCAAAAGGAAGAAAATAATGGAGGAGAATTTCCATTACAAGATGCCATAAACAAATATTGCATCCGCCATATCACAAGTTTTAAAGCCTTGCCACGTTGAAACCTCTGATTGTGATTTGAGTTGTAGACCTGATTGCTCCATTATAACACACCCTAATTAATATCACATCTACCGTCTCGGAACCTTTGCGTCGCAACTTATGAATTCTTGTCACACTAAAAGCACGATTGCGATATAATATGTGGACCCGAAACAGTTTATGGTAACAACCCTAATGCAATATCGCATCTACCTATCGAAATTTACGTATTGCAAATAATAATGTGGACTTGAATGTTCCAATAGAACATTCCCTAATGTAATATCACATCTTCCTCATTGGAAGTCATGTACCACAAGTCTTAAAAGGGATGTCACTTAAAACCACCGATTGTGATATTATTGCGGAATACCGATTGCGATAAAGTTGTCAACCCGATGGATTTATTAACAACTGTTTAAGATCACATTGCATCTGATCCATAGGAAATAGGGGCATAATCTATGTTATATCGTGAAGCCAAAAGGGTTGCGATTGCAGGATTTTCATAAAGTTGCGATTGTGGGATTTAAGCAGTGACATGGCATGTGGGATCTCTCTATGGGTATAGCCTCTTCTTTATGTGGTTTTCGTGAATAAACAAGTTTATGATATAATTGGAAAAAGGCCCCTCCAATGTAATTTTAATATGTAAACTCATAAGTTGGCCTCTCCTCCCAATAAATGTGTCTTTTGGGTATTGGTGAAACCTGTATAAATACAAGTCAAATGCTTCACCTCAAGCATTGATCTTGGGCATCAATTATAGATAGAAGAAGTAACAGTTCACAACTCATGAACTTGAAGGAAAATAGGAAGTTGAAGATCGAGTGAGAAGGAAGAAAGACGAAGGTATAGCAGGAAAGAAGGAAGTTGAAGGACGAGTAGCTCTATTCATTGAGTTAACCTTTGAAAGACTTGGACCAGTGAAGAACACAACCTGAAGAACAGTTCTGTGAAGGGAAATAAAGTTTCATCTGTGATTGTTTGAAGGGAGCAGTAGACAACACCAACTTTGAAGCATTTGTGAGTTTCTTTCTGAGAAGTAAGAGATTCCGATAGTCAGAACAGTGAGAAGCGTACTCCTGAAGCAGTTACTGTGACACTTAGAACAGAGGGTTGAAACAGAAAGTTGTGTGTGTTTAGAGCTTAGTACAGTTCATTGAAGATACATTGAAGTTGTGTAAAGACTATTGAAGACCATGATGTGTTAGTCATGATGACGTGACTTGAATATTTTGCTTGAGTGTAATGAAGAGAAATGGTGACACCTTCTATGAGACAAGGTTTCCATTAATTATATAGCATGGAGACTATAGTGAAACTATAGATTGACAACATTCAGTGAAGAAGATTTTGGGAGAAGATAATTACTATCAAATATATCTAGACAAAATATAGTAGAGGGTAGGAGCCTAGAGGGTTGGTGCCCTAAAGTTAGGAGCCTTGAACAAATAGGTAGGTGCCTTGAAAGATATGGTCAGAGCCCTTGGGGTTGGTGCCTCAAAATTGGAAGGCTTAGTGTCCTTGGAGTTGGTGCTCCTAAATCCAAGGTTGGTGCCTTGACAAGATAGGGTCAGAGCCCTTAGGGTTGGTGCCTCAGAATTCAAAGGATTGGTGTCCTTGGAGTTGGTGCTCCTAAATCCAAGGTCGGTTCCTTGACAAGACACGATTTGTGCCCTAGATGTTGGAGCCTCACAAAATACCAAGTTGGTGCTTTTCAACATGTTGGAGCCCTATATATTGTACCTGATTTATTGTAAATATTATATTAATAAATTCATTTATTCCTATTTTTCATTTTTTGTTCTAAATAGAATTGATTTAATTGGTAAAAGTAACCATTGAATAGAAATACTGATTCATTCCCCTTCGCAACATTTCCAACAAATGGCATCAAAGCCAGTACCTTCACTCAAAGCCTAACATCTTGAAGGTTGATCAATTAGAACACAAATGACAAAGCCAAGGTGTGGAGCGATAAAAAGGTGTCTTTTAAACCCCTAATTACCTTCACATTAATTATCAACCCAGGGACGACTTTTTATTTCAAGAGTGTACTCAGTCTGAGGCGGCTATTTACTCAAGAGTAATGTTTTG
>APFE031528204.1:69309-80128 GCA_000404065.3 Pinus taeda
TACCGTATAACAATACAACGGCAAGTGTCTGTTGGAGCCGGGCCCGTAGCTTCCAATGGCACCGCTGTAACTTACTTCAGATGCAGGGACGAATTGAACACCAAATCCTTTATATTGATTGCATTAACAAAAGTATACAAAATCAGATCTCAACAAGACTCCATGATCAAAGTTGGTTCTGAAACTTAGAATTATAAAAACAGTGGTTCTCCATCCCCCCATCCTCTGATCTTTGGTTTCATTAAATAGAGAAAGATCAGAGCATAGATAATTACAATCATGATTTGTTTTACAAAATTGGATTGATTCTAACCATTTGATCAACAAGAACAAGGTGTATTTGGCTTTGCAGCTAAGATTTGGAGGGCGGCCGCAACAGCAAATCTCAGAAAATCGTGCTCAAAGAACCCTGCGTTTCTCCTTATACAAACCGAATTTGGGCAAACTGTTCTTTGGAAAGATAATTGGACCCGTTCTGGACAAAACCCATGTTCCGGATTTTCCAAATTCGTCTTCATTTGCTCAGAATCTTAACCGCAAAACTTTCACTCCTTAAACCAGCGAATTTCTGAGTTGGCTGATTTAAAAATCAAATCTTCAATCTGGAAGTTACTTTGGAGGCTAAAAATGGTAAATAAGGTTACAACCAACTTATTAGAATTATCACTGGTAAAATAATGCATAATAATCAATTTATTAGAAATAAAGGAGAATAAATAATATTCATCCATGAGAGCATAAATCATTTATAAAATGGATTTAAATGATAAATTATAATAAATGACATGATGAAGAATGGTGGAAATAGGTGGAATAAACGCTCACAAGTGACAATAATCATGGCATATTAATGACCCCACACAAGGAAGAAAGTCTCCAATCCTCCTAAATATGTGTCTCCCTCAACCATCGAAGTTGATATCAATCAATTTGTAAAGGCTTCATGGTTAAATAGAAACTTTGATATATGGGAAGCAAGAATGAGGAATTTCTTAAAGACTCAAGGCATTGAAATTTGGAAATCAGTGGCTAATAACATGATGGATGGAGAATCCAAGGAGTTTAATGAAAAAGTAATGAAGGCAATCTTGAATGGGCTACTAGATTCTATAAAGAACAATTTAGGAAAATGTTCGCCAGCAAAGGGTATATGGGACAAACTTCATGACCTTCACTCAAATAGAGCATTGACCGTGACCACTAGTCAAGAAGATGATGGAAACTAGGAAAGGAAATCTAGAACCCATCATAGAAGCTGAAAATGAGAATGATGACATCAAGGCTAAAGAAGACCTAGAAGATGAAGAGAAAGAAAAATATTTTGAAGAAGATCTCCTCACTAAACTTATGGATTCCATGGAAGAGCTTGTCAGTTTGAAAAAGGAAAATGAGGAACTTAAGAAGAAAGAACTAGTTGGTGACCTAGACCAAACATGGAAGAAAGTTGACCTTGCCAAGCTTCAAGTACAAGAAAGGTATGAAGAGCTTGCCAAGCTTAAGAAGGAATTTCATCAAAGCAAAAGCAATCATCATGAAGAAATCATATCTATGACAAATCAATTGGATAAATCAAAGAAACAGGAAAATAACTTGTCAAACCACCTTGAACAAGGGCACAAGAGCTTGAAAAAACTTGAAGCAGAGATTGGTCAATACAAGGAAGAGGTATCCTCTCTTAGATCACAAATAGAAGAAGCAAGGAAACAAGCACAAGGAACTAAGAAGACAATGGAAGCATTGGTAATCATAGAAGGATGGGTTGATGAAACAGAAAATGAGAAAAACACCATGATATCCCAACTAAAAGAAAAGGATGAAGAAATATTCAAACTAAAATCTGACCTCAAGCTTCTCAAGGCCAAAACATGTAAAGCTACAAGCATCATGGAATAAATGAGAAGTAGTCCAGCTAAGGAAAATGAATAAACCTTCAGAATGAAATTAGAAGTCATCTCCCTTAAAATAGAAGCAAGTGAAGCAATATGTATCAAGGAAGAGTTTGAGAAACAACGTGCTAAGAATAATAATTATTGCGAAAGATTGGAAGAAGAGATTGTCTCCTTCAGGAAAAAGGTTAAAGGGATGGACAAATTTTTGAAGAGCTATCAATCCTTGGATGACATGCTTAGCCATCAAAGATCCCCATTTCATAAATCAGGTCTTGGCTATGAAGGCGAATCCTCAAGAAAGAATGATAATGCTTCAAACAACAAGGATGTGAGGAATCCATAAATAAATGTTGATGCTCCTAGTTCCAGCAAAGTCAAGGATAACAATCAAGGCATCAATGAAGGAAATCCTATTCCAGGAAGAAATGCAGATGATGTCAAGGATGCAAGAAGAAATGGTTATAATCAAAGCATCTCAAAGCAAAAAGACTTCAGAAGTACATCAAGGAAACATTCTTCTCCTAGGTACCAAAGTATATTTCTTGGTTATTATTATTCTTGTACAAACTTTGGACACATGGCAAAATATTGTAGGGCATACCACAAATATACACATTATGGTCCCCGACAATCTCCAAAAAGAAATTATCTAGGAAAAAAATCATGAATTCTTATTCATGAACAAAATAGAATGCTTCAAGTGTCATAACATTGGTCATATGGCATGTGATTGTAACTTAACTTGGGATCCTACACAAGCTAGAACCATGCCAGAGCAAATAATTACACAAGTATGGAGAAGAAAGAAAATACAATCTGAAAATCTCCTGAACTCTCTAGCCAACAATACATGTTGTTAACTTGATGAAGATATCCTTGATATAACAAGTGTTTAATGATGGGCTTTTGCCAAAAAGAGACCATGCATACAGTTAGGGGGAGCTTGTGATTCTTGATCATAATTGGAGAAGCTATTCGTGAAAGGGTCCTTATGAAATCCTTGATGATCTATATTAACAAACATTCTTTCATAGATCATTTCTTAGGAACACTTCATTGAATAACATGATCCCTTATCTATCCAATGGACTGTTGTTGAAGATTTTTTTTCTACTTGATTACTAAGTAGAAATTGGAGAAATGGAGAAGGTCGTCTAATGCTAATAAGGAAAATAACTATGTTGTTGTTATTACAGAAGTTGAATGTATAAACTCAGAGATATGATGTGAGAACAGGTAAATTGTGGACACAAATAGATACATCTGGAAATCTATCTTGAATGTTTTGTTCACTACACAAGCAAGAGCAGTTGGCAGAATTTAACATAATTGAAGCATTGCAAAAAGTTGTCAGTCAGTAGAAATAATTTAAAAGACAGTCACAAATTGATATCAAAATATCATAATGGAGATAACTTACAAAGAACACAAGGAAAATATGGCTCATGAAAAGGACTATAGAAAGAAAAATGTTGGGCAGTCGAACATAGCTCAAGATGATGATGTTCACTTAGAAAAATAGCAAAAGTAAGGCAAAACCTCTCACCATTTCATCCTAATGCAATGATGTTGAAATATTGGATGGCGATGACTTAAAGAGAAGCACAAAGATACAGAGGAGGAACTTGGATTTGAAGAGAGATAGTGAGAAAAGCAATTTCAGTGGAATTTTCTCTTGATTCGAACTATGAAGACCTCTTAATTCTGATTCTGGAGACAACAAAATTTGGATTACTTGGGCATGGTTAAAGGCTAACTTTAAAGATCTGTTTGGGACATTCTTGAAGTAGCTTTTTTGAAGCCATGATAAAGTATTTTTTTGAAACATGAAGAAGGGATAATGTGCTAGCTGATGATAAGGCAACAATATTTCTATCTTGAGTAAAAAGAAGGAAATCATGACATGGGGACTAACATACCCATGAATGTCTACTATTCATGAAGAAGATAAGCAACTTAACAGGGGGAGAAGTTTGACAGGGGAAGTCCTTGTGCACTCCTTTGCCATTGATGTCAAAGGGGGAGAGAAGAAGAATATTTCCATCAATGACAAGGGGGGAGATTGTTGATCTAGATTGTCATTGATGTTAATATGGAAATATTCTGGGATACTAAATGATGATTTGAAGCCAAGGAGAAGTAGATCCATGAAGTAACAGGAGCAAGAAGCCAAGGAGGAAATCCATCAAGGAAGTCACTGGAAGTCAAGAACAGGAACCTATTGGATACCTATACCAATAGGTTTCATATTTCATGATTGGCAAATACAAGTGCCAAATATGCTCCATTTTGCTGCTACAAAGGTTCCATATTTGCAAGAAAAGAGAAGGTGTGTATATGCCTGCATATTCATTAAAGTTTTGATGGATGACCCAACAGTCTAATCTGGATCATGCCATGTTTTCAATTTATGTTGTACAATAGAGAAAAAAATCTGTCCAAACTGTTTAATCTTGGCAGATCAGTAGTTAGTTAGAGAAACTAAGGTTCCCAACTGCTTAATCTGGGGCCTTGGAAGAAATAAGGGTAGTATTAGATAGGAAATGAAAGCAAAAAAGCCAATGCAAAAGAAAAGGCACACAAAGGGTTTGCAAGTCCAAATGCACCCTCCAAGAAGAAATAAAAAATGTTAGGCAAATTAGGTGGGTAGGTAGATGGGGTTGCAGAAGTGGTGTTTCTTCCAAGATCAACTTTGCTAAACATGTATAGGCAAAGCAACACAGTGGAGCATGACTAACTTCCCTTTTCCATCTGTATATCACTCATTACTAACACCCCTTCACAAGTTGTGTACATAAGAGAAAGGCTTTGTGATGGTTCTTATGGCCTTTAAAAGCCACATTTCTTGTGCAAAAGTCTTTTCATTTTGATCTACTCTTTACACTAAGTTGTTTTCAAGAAAACTTGGTTGTACTGATCATCATCCATATTTTCCCCCACATTAACAGCTAATTCTATTATCTAGCTCCCTATACTCCATTTCCCCTATTAATATAACACCATGGTGTATATACCCCTCACAATGTATAAATATCCCCTCCTTGGCACTATAGCCATAATTTCTACTCCCAGGGAATTGAATTAACATCTGGTTAAGGTCAAGAACCCAAGTCTAACCCCTTCTCTCCATCTGAACCCATCCCCCTAGTCAAGTCTCCATTTTTGCCTGAAAACCTTTAGTCTAGCCCTTTCTGTGCTCCTTTATACCATTAAAAGGAAAAATATGATGAAACCTTCCTTCCCCGCCTTATCCTAAGGTCGGGAGCCAATTTGCGCCTTATTCATATAAATTCATCAAAACCCGCTTTTCCTAAAGTTTTGCCCCATATTCCTTGTATAAAAATTTGCATGGAATACCTTTGTTTTTGCCGTTTCCTAATGTTGGCGGGCAAATATGATTCTATTAAAGAAAATCATCAAAAACCATTCAAAGTCATACATAAACTGGAGGGCCCCGCTGAGAGTGCTTACCGATGAATATTGTATTATAATCCGCCTGATGACTGTTATCCTCCGTGCAGCTGTTTCACCCGATGACCGTCCGATCGCGGCCTTGCCAGATCTACGGCCAACAGCAATTTCAGAGGGGCCCGATGTCTGACCGTTAAGAAATGTTGACTTTATCCGCCGTGCAGATCCCTTGCCCGATAGCCGTCCGATCGTCCGCCTGAAGATCAACGGCTCTGATGGATTTCGGAAGGCCCCCGACGTTCGACAGATACCTTCCGATATTTGTCAGATGATTACGTCATGCGGGGACACATGTCGCTGCCAAACTCCGTCGGAGCCCCCTCTGACAGATTCCTTGCCATGCAGGAGGGGGCCCGATATGGTGACACCTGTCCTCCTACGTCCCCGCCCCGCTGTCACCCACGTCAATGCCACAACCGCGCATCCCGTCCTCCATTCGTTCACTTGGCCGCCATCTCATCGCCCCCGTGGACCGGTCTTAGGCCGCCACGTCACCCGATGACGTCCTGCTGACGTCATCCGACCCGGATCCACATGCTGACGTCACTCAAAAAAGCGCGCCAATAAAGCAAAAAGGCCATATTTTCACAATTTTTCGCGTTTTTTCATTATTTTTGTAAAAAGAACCTCTGCACTGTCTACATGCATATCACGACGAACAGTCTACCACCCAACTCCAGACCATCCGCAGAAGCTCAAAGTGACAACCCAACTGCTATTTCGTCCCGAGCAACTGGTTAAACAGGTATTTGCCCGTCCACCTCCTCGCAAACTGGTTTTTTCACAGTTAATTGTAAAATACACCTGAACACGGCAGAATACTGAAAATTCACCACAAAACCAAGTATACCCTCCTTCCCCTGGAGAATTAGAGGTCGAATTTCATTGGCAGAGCTATTTTGCACTTCAATTTTAGTGAAAACCCTTCTCTGTTCGCGCAATCGTGAACTCATAGCCTGCTCCTAAATTATCAAAGGAGGTCTGCTAAAAGCCTTCTCAGAAAGCCCAGCACTGTTCTATTCTGTTATAAATCAATCCTGTTACTCTCTGTCTCTCTGAATTCAACTTTCTCAGGTAGCACATTTATCAATTATCAAAGAAACATTTAAACAAACATGGATACCCCCTCGGCATCAGTAGCCCTCAATGTTACTCCCCTGAATGCCCCCCCGAGAGAGTTGGATTGGCAAGATTTGGCAGACCTAGATTACCAAATCTCATAGGACAGCCCATCCAAATGTAAGTTTCACATTCATTTGCTAAATGAGCTCAAGGCTAAGCACAGAGATGGAACAGATATTTTGGGCATTTGGGAGTCCTCCCTCCCAATCTTCAAGATGCCCCAGGTCAACCAGTTCCTTGACCTGATCCACTTGTGTGCTGTCTGCTATGACACTATGCAGAGGGTTGTGCTCAACCCTCAAGGTGCAGTAGTATTTTACACCACCCCTGAAGCCATCAGGGAAATGCTCCAGTTCAAAACTCAAAAGAAATTGGTTCCTTTATCCCTGCTGGACCTAATTAACCAAGGAGCCAAGATACTGACAGAGGCAGAGATCCTAAAGCTGAATCAATTGTTTATCAAAAAATCTGACACAGTGCTGCATCCTCCCATCTTTGATGGCTATCTAAATCAACTGGGCCTGGACTTGGCATACATGATAAGCTCAGTGCTGGGGTACAAATCAATGGAGTTTATAGAGGAAACTGTGCTAGTGATGATGACAATGTTTTCCCCTGGTAAGACCCCCATTTGTTATGACTATGCTACATATATCTCGGACAAAATACATGAGCAATTTCTCCACTTGTCTAAAGAGAGGGTGTTCAGATACACCTCATATATTTATCATCTCATTCTATACCACCAACATGAGAAGTTATCCTTTGAAATCAAGAGAACTGATGCAGCAGGAAACCCAAGATCAGTGGTATACTGGAGCTCAGTCTTCCACATCCTTGCATATTCACCATATACATATTCTGGGTTCATAGACTTATTCATCTATCCAGCTTTGTCTCTGTTCTTAACATCACCCCCTCCAAGACTCTCTGATGAGATGCAGAGGATTCTGCAACTGTCCAGTGCCTACAGCATAGGAGATTGGTACTTTTACCAGCATTTCACTGTGATTAGAATATATGGGTGTGAGCTGCGCCCATACAAGCTGCCCAGATTTGTGCCCATGAGACTCTTTGCCTTGGAGTATTTCAGGCAATTTGGCAATGCCGACCAGGTGCACTTTGCAGGCAAGGGTAAAAAGGCACAGCTTAAAGTTAGAAACCAGCTTGGCCACTTCATCCTAAACAGAAGAGAAGGATGGAAAGAGGCAGATAGGATGTTGGAAGGCCTTGGCCTAAAACAAAGCTTCCTTTGGAAGCCCTATGACCCTAACAACTTTATATCCTTCAGAAGGCAGAAATGCAAGCTCTCTAGCTATGAGCATGAGAGCAGGTTCCACATTCTAAGACATGCTAACCAACCAAAGTGGAGAAGAAACACACTAGAGGAGCCTGTGTCTCAAGAAGAACTAGTTGAAAGGGCTAGAAGGCATTTGTTAAAAATGGCTGACTTGGAATATCCTTCTCAGGTGCTTTCTCTGCCAAATCCTCAAACAGGAGCAGCTGCTTCATCCTCTGCGACACAACAAGAGGCAGTGCAAACTACAAATCAAGGGCAGAACAAGGGTAAGGATAAAGTTATGGAAGAGCTAGAGGAACAACAGGGCCAACAAGGCCAACAACAGCAGCCCCAGCAGGAACAGCAACAAGCAGACCAACAGGGTCAGGAGAAGCAGAAAGGAGAGGCCCAAACAGCTACCCAAGAAAAGACAACACCTATGGCGCCTCCTAGACAGGATTCCAGAGTATATTCCTCCATCCTCCAAACCCCTCAAAGGGAGGATATTAGCAGAAAAAGAGAGAGGGAAACTCCCCTCACTGAAACATCGGAGAAGAGGCAAAGGATAAATCCCTTCTCAAAGGAGGAGATGCCAAGTATGGAGGCTTCTGCCATCTCTCTGCAGCAGGAGCAAGATAAGGCAGCATTAGGAGAGGTGAGCTCCTCAGGGCAGCAGCAGGGCACAGCTGCAAGCATAAAAGAGCAGTTCAAAGAGGCCAAAAGAAGGAGTGAGCCAATAAAGATTCGGCTCTACAATCACCTGCTAAACATGGCTCCTGCAAATCAACAAAGGCTCATATTTGCATTTGATGTGCAAGAAGGCAAGATGACCATGAGCCACTTCACTCCGACAGTGCAGCAACCACAAATAGCTGCAGACTATATCAGGACTAATTTGGAGGTCCTCTCAAAAGACATCCACCCCATAGATCAGATCGAGCGTCACAAACAGACGGGTGAGATGGTCTATGCCACCTTGGCAGACAAGACCTTGATCAATTACAGGCTGCAAAATAGCCTAAACAACACTGCAGCACAGCTTGAATTGGAGAAGGCATCCTCTCAAGCTAAAGATAACAGAATCAAGGCCCTAGAGGAGATAATCATAGAGTTTGGGCATGACCCCAATGATGTTAAGGCTGTGCAACAAGTCCTTAAGCTGAGGGATGCAGACATGGCTACAATAAAGAAGAAATTGAAGATCCCCCCAACTCTCCACCCACACACAGATGAGGTTGCCCAGCAGAGGCAAGAAAAGGACGCAGCTTCCTTATTAATGACATTATACAAGGAGCTGATTGAAACACAAGAAAAGCTGCAGGATACAGAAACCACATTGGAAGCAGCATTGCAGCGGAGGGAGGCAGGGTAATCTTCCAAGCCGCCTACAGAAACAATAAACCTTGAGGAAACCCCTCAAGACAGTGTCCCTCCAAAGCATCAAGCACAGCAGGATGCTCCAAACACCACAACACCAACCACCTTTGCAACAGAGAGACCATTTCAGCAATGGGGCTTGGATTTCATTGGAGAAATCAATCCCTCATCTTCAGGCCAACATAGATGGATTCTGACAGCAACAGACTACTTCACAAAGTGGATTGAAGTAATCCCATGCAGACAAGCAAATGACTCCACCATCATACAGTTCCTGGAGACCAATATCCTTGCTAGATTTGGATGCCCTGACAAAATAATAACAGACAATGCTGCTGCTTTCAGATCTAAAAAGATAATCAGCTTCTTCCACAAATTCCACATTACTTTGGGCCACTCTACTGCGTATTATCCCCAAGGGAATGGTCTGGCATAATCATCAAACAAAAGCCTGGTAAATATGATCAAGAAGATATTGGAGGAGAACAAGAAAAATTGGCACAAGAAACTTGTCAATGCCTTATGGGCAAATAGATTAACAACCAAGAGATCAATTGGGGTCAGCCCATATGAGTTAGTCTATGGATTAGAGGCCAAGTTCCCCTCATCACTAGGGATCCCTGCTATGAAGCTACTCCAAGAGAGCCAAGCTGAGCCCAATGATATGCAAAGGAGAGTGAATCAGATTATATGCTTGCAGCAAACCAGAGACCAAGTTTATAACAGAGTCCAAGTCTTACAAGAAAAACTAAAAAAGGCTTTTGATAGGAGGACCAAGGCTGAGGATTTAACCATAGGTGACAAAGTTCTTAAGTGGGATTCAAGGAGGGAGAACAAAGGAAAGCATGGAAAGTTTGATTCCCTTTGGAGAGGACCACTCCTCATACAAGCAGTGCAAGGAAATAATACCTACTTTCTTGAAAATCTAGATAAAACTGACTTAGATGAAGGTCTTGTCAATGGCAGGATGCTCAAGCACTATTTTGACTACCTCCCATGAATGCAGCATGCTTGCTCTTGTACATAGTTTGTTGTATATATATCCTGAATTTGTTGTATATATTGTTATTCCTAAATCATGAAAATGAGTTCATTTCAAGAGACATTGCAGATACTAGGAGGGACTCAATTGCACCATGTATTTTCAATACATCAGTCTACATTTTGAGGAACCCAAGGTGACAAAACTCCAAAGTTTGAAAAACAGTAGCTAAAGGGCCAAGGCATACTGACCTGCTGTTCTTGGTCTTTCAAGGAGAAAAACCATCCCCAGGTGGAGCCACTGTTGGATACCTATACCAATAGGTTTCATATTTCATGATTGGCAAATTCAAGTGCCAAATATGCTCTACTTTGCTGCTACAAAGGTTCCATATTTGCAAAGAAAGACAAGGTGTGTACAATGCCTCCATATTCACAAAAGTTTTATGGATGACCCAACAGTATAATCTGGATCATGCCATGGTTTCAATTTATGTTGAAGAATAGAGAAAGAAATCTGTCCAAACTGTTTAATCTTGGCAGATCAGTAGCTAGGTAGAGAAACTAAGGTTCCCAACTGCTTAATCTGGGGCCTTGGAAGGAATAAGGGTAGTATTAGATAGGAAATGAAAACAAAAAAGCCAATGCAAAAGAAAAGGCACACAAAGGGTTTGCAAGTCCAAGTGCACCCTCCAAGAAG
>APFE031528211.1:0-12558 GCA_000404065.3 Pinus taeda
ATGGAACAAGAATCGGGCCCCGAGAACTGCTACTGGATGGTGGAGGTGGAGGTGGCATGGTTGCTGCAGCTGCTTCAGCTTCATCCCGTACAAGCTCATCTTCTAGTTCTTCCATATGTACAATGCCATCCTCCAAATTGTCGTCCTCAGGGTGATTGTCCCAAATTTTATATGTGGGATCTTCATTAGCCCGATCACAGTAATGGCTCAACAACCTCAAATTGTAGTGCACATAAACCAAGCTTTCTGCTCGGTTTTCGTTGAGCCTGTTTCTTTTCACATTATGTATATAACTGTAGGTGCTCCAACACCTCTCTGCAGAAGAAGAATTTACAACCTGTGCAAGAACTTTCAATGCCAATTTTCGCAAAAGTCCGTCGCCGCCATATGTTTCCCACCATGTGAGAGAATCAAATTTATCTTTGTCGTCCATTGCATGGAAGTTACCATACAAACCACTGCCAGTGAAGTATCTGCCTATTTCAAGGCGCACAGCTGCACATTCCTCCCTGTCAGGCACCAACTTGTCTAATGCATCCAGATATCCTTTAGTTACCTCTCGATCTAAATGGGGTTTGCTCCTAACACCACCCCCTGCTGCAGGTTTTCCCAACCAAGAATCTGAGTAGTATTTTGGCGTAAGGATATACGCCAAGCAATGTAGTGGAAGGTTAAGCCTTTTCCACCGTTCACACACACAATCGTGAATCAGATTGTACAAGTCGGGATCTCTGTTATTAACAATGTCTTTTATTTCCCCCAACATGGTATCCATTTGCTCATACACTTCGCCAATCACTGGTTTGTCTGTATCTGCAAACCGAATCATGTTATAAATTGGCTTGGTGAAATCCAATACCTGTCTCACAGCTGTCCAAAACTGCCCATCAAGAGCGGCCTCCTCCACCGTTTCAAAACCTGCAATGTCAGCTACATTTGTAGCCCTTTCCTTAAACACCTGCCAATTTTGACTTGATACCATGCTAGCTAAACCCTCTCTTACCTTCAAAAGGCGCCTGAAGGTGAGGTAATAGCTACCAAATCTAGTCCTCGCAATCTTCAGCAACTCCAATCTCGAGTGACTGCGGAAAAGGCCATGGGTATTGCTATGATTTGTAATAAATTTTATCATTTTTTTTCCTTTCTTGTACAAATCACCAATCCATTGGTATTGTTCATTTTTGTTTTTGACAATATCATGCAACAGAAGGTTCAATGTGTGAACCAAACATCCAGACCAAAATATGTTCGGGTATCTATCCTCAATAATTGCTCCCGCTGCCTTACAATTAGGAGCATTATCAGTGATGACTTGGATGACATTGTATGGGCCAATACGCTCAATTGTTTCAAGCAATGCTTCTGCAATGTTGATAGCGGTCTTGAACTTGTCTGAGTAATCATGTGCAGCTAGAAAAATGGGACCACTTCGGGACACAGCGAGAACACTTATCAATGGCTTGCCTTTTACATTTGTCCATCCATCAGATACAATGGACACCCCATTGTCAGTCCAAGAACTTGTCATTCTATTCAAAGAATGTGATATTTTTGCTTTTTCATGATCAAGGCCAACTGTTCTTGCCTTGTCATACCCAGGGCTCTTGTATCCTGTAGGGGCATCATTTATGGCAGAAACCATTTCGTGCCAATAAGGTGAGCGTAGAACATTGAATGGTATCCCATTTGCATAGAGGAACCTGTAAATTTTTGAATCCACATCATTCCTAGACCCCTCATCAAGGAAATCTGATATGGTTCTACGGCGTAAAGATGATGACCCTGAGCCTCCATGTCCATATCCACTGCCTTGGGAGGATGCTGAAGGAGTTCTTTGTGAGCTTTCAAAGAAACCCCTTGATCTTTTTGCTTTGTATTGGGCGTCCTCCTCTTCCTTTATGTATTTGGCTCTATCTGCTGTTGACACCTTGTCGCAAGTTCTGATTCCTATTTGTTTCTCTCCATCCCATGCCCTTTTCCCGCAAAGGTGTCTTCTCAAACGGGTGTATGAGCCTGTGAAATCAGAATTGCAATGGGGGCAATGAAATTTAGTGGTTCCACCCCCTCTCCCTGCTTCAGGCCTCTGAACATATTTCCACAATGGAGTTTGGTCTTGTTTAGTTTTTTGACCCTCCTCCACATCCTCCTCACTGGGGTTTTCACCTATTTGACTTCCTCCGGCTTCTTCATCCACCTCTTCAGTTTCAGGCCTCCTCCGTTTCCTACCCTCCACCGTCATAATAACCAGAAAAGGGACCAGGAAGAAGAAAATGCCAATAAAAATCCCTAGGTCCATCGTGTTTGATGTTTGTAGGGTTTGAGTCTTGAATCTGCAAATTAATTTAGTTTATTGGGATTAATTCATTTAATTTATTAATTTAATTTAAATTAATGATCTTTAAACTCAAACAGGTAAATTAAACTAACCAAACTAACCACCTAACCAGTAAACTAACTAAATGATTAAGTTACTTACCTCTGCAAGCTTGCTCCTCGCTCCTTGGCACTTGCTCCTCGCTCCTCAGCTCTGGCTCCTTGCTCCTCAGCGCTCAAACTCAACCTCAATCTCATTCAAATGATTTTGTTTTGGCCCATTGGGCTTATAAAACCAAAAAAATAAGTTCAATTTTTTGTTATTTTCGGGTCCGCGGAATTTTTTTCCGCCGAATCGCTCCCGAAAATTTAAAATTCGCTCCCGGAGCATTTTTTAATGCCCGGGAGCGATCAGGGAGCGATTGCTCCCCTATCGCTCCCGGGCATTAAAAAGCGCTCCGGGAGCGCGGGAGCGATCGCTCCCTGAAGCGCTCCCTCACAGACCAGGGAGCGCAAATTTTTTTACGGGAGAGCGCTCCCGAAAATCGCTCCCGTCCGGGAGCGATTTGGGGAGCGCGCTCCCGACCCGCTCCCGAGCCGCTCCCGCCAGGAGCGCGCTCCGGGAGCGGGTTCGAAGGGGGGGGGGGCGCTCCCTCGCATCACTGTGTAGGATTGATCTAACAATCATTTGATTCCGACATGTATTTATGGAGATATGAATTTATTTGTATATACTTGACAATTTGTCAAGGTCGGCCAGCGAGATAAAGTGTGTGGCACACCCCCAGCTTAACCTCAACGATTCATATAAAAGGAAGATACCTTGTGGCATTATTTCACATCATCTCAACATTTATTTTCTCTCTCCTCATCTCATTGGGCCAGCATAGGAGCAGTTTCTGTCACACGTGTAAGAGGAAGGGCGAATTTTCTATTTAGGACAGTGTTGACTTTCTGGGCAACGTTGACTTTTCTTGGTTGCGTTGACCAAGGTGTAGGGCTGTTAAATGATGCATTGACCTGCGCATGTTGTTTGGGTGTTGCATTGACCGAATTGTTGACCAGCATTGACTGGTTAGGGCTCACTGCAGGATGCTGATTATTGACTATTGTTTTGACCGTTCATTGAGGGTTGTTTTGGGCTGCCAAAGTTTGCTGTTGAAGATTGAGTTCTTCAAGGTTGACTAGAGGTCAATCCAGGGTTGTTTGACTAGCTTTGACTTTGTTGGTTGCTGATATAAAATATCGGAGTTGTGATATTGTACTATCTCTCTCTCTTTGTGCTGAATTATTGAAGATTACAGAAGAATTGATCAAAGGGTTTCCCCACTTTGGGGTTTGTCCCTGGCTAGCCACCACATCTGGTGTCTCTTGTCTTGGCTTGTCTTATGTCGATTTATTTATGTTCTATCAACATTTTACTTTATGTTAATGTGATTGCTAAACAGTGAAATTGACATTGGGCTAATAAGAAGAAATTGAAGTAAATTTGCACTAAGCACAGAACATACCATAACTT
Organism: Pinus taeda; assembly: GCA_000404065.3. Taxonomy (NCBI): domain Eukaryota; kingdom Viridiplantae; phylum Streptophyta; class Pinopsida; order Pinales; family Pinaceae; genus Pinus; species Pinus taeda. The sequence goes on from APFE031528211.1 coordinate 3,833, forward strand.
AACATAATACGACTTGGTATCGTCAAGAGTATTGTAGATCTGAACCTCTACATCAAGGTAGTAATGTTAAAATCTGAAAGTTCTATGCGGAAATTTAAAAATTCTTTTAGAAACATGAATGTTCTATGCAGAAACTAAATGTACTTTGCAGAAAACTGAATGTTCTATGTTGTTGCAATTACCTAGAATGCAAATTTTTTCTTCAAAACTTTTCAGATCAACAATTGTAAATAGAAGATAAACTTAAGGATCATATGAAGACAACCAAACACAAATATAAGACGCTGAGAGTTAGGTCCAATGACCAGGGAAAAATCCACAAGGTGAAAACGCAAATGATTCTTCTTCTATGAGATTTCTTCAATTGTTCAATAAAGTATAAATAGAGAGAGAAAAAATGAGAATGAATAAAGTCACCAAATGTTTGATCAACTTGCAATTGAAGTGCTCTTGCCTTTTGCTTGAAGATCTCCTCCTCTTGATTAGATCTTGTCCTTCACACTTGCTCTAGCTCTTCCCTTGCTTTCACTCTTTACTTACTCTCACACTTCTATTGCACACACTCAACACTAGCTCTCCTTCTTTACAATGAACATGTTACTCTCAACTCTCACTTGCTCTTGCTTAAATAGATGAGAAAGGAGAAGAGTTACAAAGTGAATTCATGCCTTGAGCCAGCAATAGGAGAATCGAATTCCACGAGGGAGGAGTTACTTGTAGAGAATTATAACTCATCTCGAGAATAGTGAGAGAGGTACACTTGTCTTGAGGAGTTACAATTCAAATTAGGGAGAGAGAGAGAGTTACTCTTAGAAATGAGAGAATATTTGGTGAGAGCTACAAATCGAATTGAATGAGGGAGGTACAAGTGCATTTAATGAGGATGAATTACACTTTTGCCATACATTGAATTAGTTAGGGAGAGTTACATTTTCTTAAGTGTGGAGTTACTATTTTATTCCATATGTCGAGATCATCCATTATCATTTAGACATGACTTTCCATTTTTGGAAAGTCACTTCCAAATTGAGACACAACTTACTATTTTTGGAAAGTCATATTAGAATTATTAGAAATGAAATTTTATTTTAGGTGGTTCAAGCAGAATTGAAAGATATGATTTTTTCTAGGAGAAATTCATCCCCGAGCTACCAAATTTTAACACGTAAAGAATAAACCCGTGATCATTTTGCTATATGTGGATGACTTATTGATAACAGGAGTGGATCATCTTATTTGTCAATGCAAGAAGGAACTAGTAGCTGAATTTGACATGAAAGATCTTGTACTAATGCACTGTTACTTGGGACTTGAAGTTTGGTAGAAACCTGGCAAAATTTATCTTGGTCAAGGCAAATGTGATCAAGATTCTACATAAATTTGGGATGATGATAGTAAACCCATGACAATGCCTGTGAATCATGATCACCAATTTGAAGAAGCTAAGGAGTTCAGATTCAACTTTTGTTGATCCATCATCTTATCGAAAACTGATTGTTTCTCTGATGTATCTTGTGAGCACCTGACCAGATATATGTTTTGCAGTAAATAATCTTAGCCAGTTTCAAATCAAGCCTAGACATGCTCATTGGATAGCAACAAAACACATCTTAAGATATCTCCGTGGGACCATACATCATTGTTTGAGATATGTTGCAGGAAATGAAATTCAATTATTGGGTTACACTGACTCGGATTGGGCAGGCAGTGATGAAGATGTAAAAAGTACTACAGGCGGTTGCTTTTGTTTGGGATTTGCTATGGTTTCATGGATGAGCATAAAACAAAACTTGGTTGCATTAAGTACTAGTGAAGCTAAATATATGGTGACCAATGTAGTTAGTCGTGAAGCAGTTTGGCTCCATTATTTGCTTGTTGATTTGTTTGAAGGACCTTTAGATTCGACCATCATATGTTGTGATAATCAGAGCTACATAAAATTGTTAGAGAACTTGGTTTGTCATGCGAGTTCAAAGCACATTAATATCAAATATCACTACATTCGAAGCATGGTGTAGGATGGAGTAATGAAGCTACAATATATCTCCATTGACGAACAAGTAGCAGATGTGTTAACGAAGTCCCTTCCTAACAGGAAGCATGAGTGCTTTCGTTGCAAGCTTAGACTTGTGGATATCTCCTCCTTGGTCGAAAGGGAGTGAGGATCTCCTCCTTGGTTAAGAGGGAGTGTGGGTGGACACCGCATTCTCCATGTGTCACATACTATCGCTGGGACTAATAGTCGTAAGCCTAGTGCATGAACATTGGTAGGGAGAATGGTGGATTGGATAAGCATCAAGGACCGACATTCTTGAATATTTGTACTGTGACTAGGACTAACTGCCATACGTGAAGTACATTGATTTATAATATAAGAATGGTCCTAAGGACCGACATTTCCTTGTGTCAAGTACTGTGAAAATGGATTAGAAAATGGTCCTGTGAGGACATACCTTGGTGAACACCCAGGTTAGCTATGTGCCTCAAGGAGTTAGTGGTGTCCAAATTTATGCTTCCCAACATTGTGCTTTGATCTAGTGGAGAGATAGAGCTTACTTGTCAAGGCCTTGGTAGTTTGACAATGTTAGTTATGATGATGTAATCATCATTGATGCTTATAAATACGGATCTTTGTATGAATATTTCAAATTGAAACTATCTTGTTGAGTCATTATGAATACCTCTCTAGTTAAGAGGGAGTGTTGAAATTGTAACTAGTGTCAGTCTTCATAATTTAATGAAAAATATATCATTGATGTACTTATTATATTATTCATTATTATATTTTATTTTGTTCAAAGCATGTTCTTCATGCTTATAGAGTTAAAAGAGTAAAAAATAATTTATTATGAGTCAAAAGAAAATGTATTTGAGTCAAGTCCCATTTGGACTTTTGTTAAAAGATTTTGAATTTTATTTTTTGAGTCAATAGCCAACACAAAGACCAAGTCGGCCCTTCTTGGACAAGTCGGTCTATGTGGCACCTATTCGACCTTCTTGGACATCTATATATAAAAGATTCAACTCGACCTCTTGGAGAACCATTCATTCATCACATCCTCATCTATCTATTTTTGCGTCTAGTCAAGAAGAAAGAGAGTCGAAGTCAAATAGGAGAGAAGGAAGTCAAATGAGAGAGAAAGATAGAGTTTTCTGCGTTATTTCTGCTCACATGTGCGAGATTTACGGGACTTGGTCTAGTTAGATATCAAAAGGTGATCCAAGTTTGAAGTATTAATATGCTCTTAACATCCAAGTTTGGTCCTCTTAGATGCTCATATGATCTTAGTCTCTAATGGATGGTTGCTTTCACTTGAGTCCATGTTGGTCTTGTCAGGTGGTCCACAATAGCCCATGCCTTAAGGACACCCGCTCCACAGGTACCCAGGTCTTTCAGAGAGATAGAGGACATAGCAGATGTAGCATTCAAAATGTTGGGCCTTATGATGACTTGCGCAGATGTTACATGTCCTAGAGAACCCTCAGGACTTAGGCCGCTAATCTTGTTTGACCCAACATAGAAGATTCTTGATGATTGCACTATTGGACCCAACATGCCCCTAGGTTAGCGTTCACACTAGTTGATGGGCATGCCATGATTCAGAGCCCAAATGAGGATGGTCTGCCCTGAGAGACTAGGGAGGGCTTGTTGCACCTGATAGAGCGCTAAAGCCTAATATTGGAGAGAAGAGGCCCTTTTTTGACCTTTGGAGATCGGTGTAGATGACATGGTGACACCCTAGTTGGATATGGGACCCCAAAGGATGATTTGAAGTGGATTTGAGGGACACTCCTCAAATGTTGAATGATCTTGGCACATAGACATATTTTTAGCCGTCATCACACCATGACATGGCATTTGGAGCCCAAAATAGGCATGACATCAGCTTATTGAGGCTTACAGCTCACACATGTGGGCACTTATGACATGTTTTAGTATTAAGCTAAATGTTGGGCCTTATGATGACTTGAGCAGATGTTACATGTCCTAGAGAACCCTCAGGACTTAGGCTGCTAATCTTGTTTGACCCAACATAGAGGATTCTTGATGATTGCACTATTGGACCCAACATGCCCCTAGGTTAGCGTTGACACTACTTGATGGGCATGCCATGATTCAGAGCCCAGATGAGGATGGTCTGCCATGAGAGACTAGGGAGGGCTTGTTGCACCTGATATAGCGCTAAAGCCTAATATTGGAGAGAAGAGGCCCTTTTTTGACCTTTGGAGACCAGTGCAGATGACATGGTGACACCCTAGCTGGATTTGGGACCCCAAAGGATGATTTGAGGTGGATTTGAGGGGCACTCCTCAAATGTTGAATGATCTTAGCACATAGACATATTTTTAGCCTTCATCACACTATGACATGGCATTTGGAGCCCAAAATAGGCATGACATCAGCTTATTGAGGCTTACAGCTAACACATGTGGGCATTTATGACATGTTTTAGTATTAAGCTAAATGTTGGGCCTTATGATGACTTGAGTAGATGTTACATGTCCTAGAGAACCCTCAGGACTTAGGCCGCTAATCTTGTTTGACCCAACATAGAGGATTCTTGATGATTGCACTATTGGACCCAACATGCCCCTAGGTTAGCGTTGACACTACTTGATGGGCATGCCATGATTTAGAGCCCATATGAGGATGGTCTGCCATGAGAGACTAGGGAGGGCTTGTTGCACCTGATAGAGCGCTAAAGCCTAATATTGGAGAGAAGAGGCCCTTTTCTGACCTTTGGAGACCAGTGCAGATGACATGGTGACACCCTAGCTGGATTTGGGACCCCAAAGGATGATTTGAGGTGGATTTGAGGGACACTCTTCAAATGTTGAATGATCTTGGCACATAGATATATTTTTAGCCTTCATCACACCATGACATGGCATTTAAAGCCCAAAATAGGCATGACATCAACTTATTGAGGCTTACAGCTCACACATGTGGGCATTTATGACATGTTTTTGTATTAAGCTAGTGGGTTGGGTTGTAACCCAAGGTTTATTTGTTGTCAAACTTGTTTTAGGGGCTTCATTAGCTAAAATTACTTTAGGTAGACCTCATAAATAGAGGTCAAGTTGTCAACTCATTGTTGTATCTCATCATCACTTGAGGAGCAATTCAGCCCTCTTAGATATTTTGGCCTAGCTGATGTGACTTGTATTCTTGGGGAGATGTGATGGGTTTCCATGTGCTTGTTATATTGAATATTTTTATATGGAATCTTGGCAAAGTATTGCATGTTTTAACTAGAGAATGTATGGCATCCCTTGAATGATCTTCATGAAAGCTCTCTTCATGAATTTATCCTCTTATAAAGTGGTATATAGGGTTTTGAAAACTAAGGTTTTTCTTGGCCTTACTCCATACTAGGGTTTGATATTTCCATTAGTAGGTCTCCCTTAGACTCCATCACCCAAGGATCAAGCACGGACACCCACATAGGTGGTCACACATCATTGAAAAAACTTTTCTAAAACCTATTTGTCTCCTTCCCTTACATTTTCAGTTGTTCACAGAAAGTCGTTAGGCTAGGCCATAAGGCCATATTCGACTAGGAGTATGTTGGTTTGTGGTGAGGTCATACATATGCACTGAGGATCATTGCATCAAAATCTAGTATTTTCCATGATAAACTTTTCCTTGGGGCTGACTTCACAAGCCCTAGGAAATTTTGCCCTAACTTAACCCTAGGCTTCAACTATGGGCTTTTTGAAGGCTTGTTGCTCCAATTGTTGAACAAATCAATCTTTAGCAAGCCTTTTCTTCGTCTCAATCACCTTGGTAAGCCTTTATCCTTGCTTATTTATTAAACCCCAAGTCATAAGTACCCTTGATAGGCCTCTTGAAGTGCATGCTATTCCTTGTATTTGTTGAATTGAGCCTTGTCCTTAAGCTGAGTGCCCTTCTTAAGCCTATCCATTTGTCACCTCTAAGCCCTTGACTTAGAATACCTATTAGGTGACTAATACTGGGAAGCTTCCCTTGTGGTGAAACTTGAAAGTCCACTAAAGAGTAGGAGGTGGTATGTTGTGGTAAAATAGTGGGCCTCCACGTCATTGTTATCCCATGGTCTGGTTCTTGTCTTGTGAACCCTCTCACAAGACTCGCTAGATTGTGAGGCAACACTACCCATAATGCAAACATTAATGACTTGCAAAATGTCAGATATACCCATCTAAATCTGTAATAAACAAGCAGAACCTGAATGGGGTAGTTTGCATCTCTTGAGAAGTTAAATGATGAGTGTAGGAGCCTCCAAAATGAACAACCCTTAAAACATCTAAGGAGAAAACTGAAAATCTTCCCTTCAAACACCAAGCTGTATGCTGCAATCAGTGTGTTGAATCTCCAAATCACAATGGCAAACATCAGAGAGCAATTCATTGGGTATTTCAAGATGGAATGAATACTCCATGTTGAAATGATGGTAATATTCACATATGGTTACTTGACATTATGGCTAAATGGCCTCATTATTATATTACTAGGTTATGGCTTAATAGACGGCTTAGTCAATGTTGCTTTATATTATTCTAGGCGGCTAAGTTTGATTCTTGACTTGGGCATTTATGTGGGACCATAACCTGCTCATGGGAGAAGGTGCCCCACCTCGTAACTTGTGTATAAATACACACCTCATGAGTCATTTGTGAGATAGATTCATTAGTGATTGATTCTTTAACTTAAGGGCACCATATCTCTTGTACTCTTGCACATGAGTTCACTTCTCTTTATGTGATATTTATGTTCAAGGTTTATGCTAGATTAGGGTTTGCTAAACTGTTTATTGTAGATCCACGATTGCTTTATCATTTCCATACTCCAAGCAATGGATGGCAATTCCAAAGACACACAGTGATACAACTTTTGTTTAACAAATAACAATGAAATCATGAAATAAGAATCAGACAGATCGTGTTAGATTTTCTCAAGTATTTTATTTAGGTTTTATCTTTTGGAAGCTTGAGGCTTGGCTTAAATGCTTTATTTATTTATTTTCATTTTTAAACAGGGCAAATAAGTGTTTAGCTTGGGGTATGTTGAGGGGTTGCCTAGCTAATTGAGGGACGTGGGTATGGTTTCCAAAAAAAGTTGTTCATTTATTGAAGGGACAGGGTTCCAAACATGTCCTCCATTTAGCCAAGGGATGGGGTGGGTATGGTGATCCGGATTTAAACAGGAACACAACAAAATACAGAGCCATATACACAAAGATGCAGTGGAAACAATGCTTCATTTCATTAATGGAAAATACCGAAATATGCTTACAACTAGAAATGGAAATAAACCAGCTAGGGCGATGGTAGCTTATCTCTGAGAAGAGATGTGGTGATTACATGCCTCTGAACTATGTTACAATGAGGCTCAGAGGCCTATTTATTGTTGAGAAACAATGAAAAACCCTTCACATCCCAAAACCTAACCCTAGAAGATGAAACGCCAAATTGTGGGCCCCGTTTTGGGTAAATTGGTACATCAATTCCCGGGGTCGTAACTTTGGCATACGATCTCCGTTTGACGCGTACGATAGCTCGTTAGAAAGATCTATCCGAGAACTACCACTTTGGAAAGAGCAACATGGGTCCATGGACCCATGTTGCCCCCAGATTTCCCAAAAAATGTCGTTTAGGGCCTCAAAACAGCTCCGGAAGTTCAGGACCCGAAAAAACTACTAAAAATAGTAAATTGTGCTACAATTACGAAACTGAAAAACTAAAAGAGACAGTTGCGGGGGTCCAAATGGGATAGGTGGGTGGCCACCAACATCCACCTGGATCATTCCTCCCCCCTTAGGAAGCAATGGTCCCCATTGCATTGAGTTCCTCCATCTGCTGAACTTTCCCTGCAATCTCTGATGTGTCCAGTAATGGTGGGAAGCATGGTCGCGACGGTCCACATTGAACACTTGGTGCAAGCGAAGGAATGGAGGAATGTTGTGCTTCAAAGCATTGTTGCCCATAGCCTTGGTACTGGTGTAAGGACCATGTCGGAGTGGTCCGAGCTTCTGATGGGCTCTTGTAAGGCATTCTTTCTGCAGATGTAACCAAACTTTGTCGCCCACCTAAAACTTATGTGGTACCCTTGTGGGTGAGGAGAAGTTGTTCCTGTGTTTTGTCATGACTGTATCCTTTTGCTGCTGCTGCTGTGTGGAGGAACCCTTTGCGATGGTCATGGATGTAGCAACGATCTTCCCATTACTTTGGGAGTGAACCATACAGATGAATTTCCTGGTCTGTGATATGAGCTTGCTGCCTTTCTTAGCAGTGATCAAAGATGTGGCAGTAGGTCCTGTATAATGAATTACTCAAAGAAATAATGACAGCACGAGGCCTTGACTCATACACAGCATGTCGCCTCCACAAGTATGGCTGGCCTAATAATACATCACAAACATCCAGAGGTGTAACATCACACAATACCTCGTCTGTGAAGGTTTGATGCTGTAGGGAAGGCGACACTGCTGGCGAACTTTGAGATCTCGTCCTTCATGAAGCCACCCGATACTGTACGGCTGCGGGTGTGATGTAGTCGGCAGGCCCAATCGCTTCACGACCTCTGCTGAAATAAGGTTCTTTTGGTTGCCATTGTCGACAATGAATTGCAGGGGTGAACCCTTCACCCACATCTGTGAGTGGAAAAGACGTTCCCCCTCCTCTGGTTCTTCGGGCTCATTCTTCTGGATCTTGGCAGTGGCAACAGTGGCGCTGGGATCCACATC
>APFE031528214.1:0-11608 GCA_000404065.3 Pinus taeda
AAGAGCCACAAACTCCGGTTGTGAGAAGATCAATTCAAGAAAGAAGGCAACTAGAAAGATATAGTCCATCTTCTTTCTGATCAAATTTTTCTTTATCTATTACTGATGATGATCATAGAACTATGAAGGAAGTAGTAGATTCAAAGGATGGAAAACTCTGGAAAGAGGCCATGGTTGATGAAATGGCATCTTGCACAAAAACGACACTTGGGATCTCATGGAGTTTCCCGCTGGAAGGAAATCCATTGGCAGCAAATGGATGTTCAAGAAGAAGACAAATGTAGAAGGAAAGGTGGAGAAATACAAATCTCGGTTGGTAGCAAAAGGTTATTCCTAGGTGCCGAGAATTGATTTTGGTGATATTTTTTCTCATGTTGCAAAGGTAGCTTCTATTAGATTACTTTTATTTGTTGTTGCTGCTTTTGACTTTGAGGTATAATAGATGGATGTGAAGAAAATATTTCTTCACGGGGATATGGAAGAGGAAATCTACATGAAGCAACTTGAAGGCTTTGCGGTGAAGGGCAAAAAAGAACTGGTATACAAGTTAAAGAAGTCTCTGTATGGGTTAAAACAGTCACCAAGGATGTGGTATAAAAAATTTGATACATTTATATAGGGACTTGGCTTCACCAAAAGCAAAGAAAATCACTATGTGTATTTTAAATTAATTGGTGACCATGTTATTTATCTAGTATTGTATGTGGATGATATGTTGCTGATTGGAATTGACAAGGAAAACATCCAGGATTTGAAGACCCAATTGTCCTCGAAATTCGACATGAAATATCTTGGTGTGGAAAACTGTATTTTGGGCATGGAAATTAAAAGAGATCAGGCAAAGAGGAAGCTTTGGTTAAACCAGAGGAAGTATGTCGAGACAATAATGTAGAGGTTTAATATGGAGGATAGTAAACTGATGAAGGTTCCTGTTCCTGTAGGTGTGAAGTTATCTATTGAATAGTGTCCCAAGACACAAGAAGAGGAAGAGGGCATGTCTCATGTTACATATGAAACTGCAGTCAGTATCCTGATGTATGCAATGGTCTGTACTAGACCAGACATTACACATCCAGTGGGAGTGTTGAATGGGTTTATGTCAAAACTAGGGAAGGAGCACTAGACAATAGTGAAGCGGGTTTTCAGGTATTTACGTGGCATTAGTGATTATGGCTTGTGCTACCAAGGAATACCAAGATTGGATAGGGTTTTGGATATTCATGGCTTTTTTGATGCAGACCAAGTTGGAGATTTGGATCAGATAAGATCTACAAGTGGGTATGTGTTTAACCTATTTGGAGGTGCAGTTAGTTTGGTGAGTAAGAAACAATCTATAGTGGCATTATCAACTACAGAGGAAAAATACATGGCAGTCACTCATGTAAGCAAGGAAGCAGTTTGGTTGTAGAGATTGTGTTCAAGTATGCAGTTAGTGCAGGGAGCTATAAGGATAGACTTTGACAGCCAAAGTGCAATTTTCTTGGCAAATAACCCTGCTTACCATTCAAAGACAAAGCACATTAATCTTGAGTATCACTTTGTGATGGATATGATAGAAGACAAAAAGATGTTGCTGGTAAAGGTGGACACTTTGAAGAATATTGCAGATGCAATGGCAAAATCTGTGAGCTCTAAGAAGTTCTCTTGGTGTAGAGAAACAATAGGCATTGCAGAGTTGGATAAATGACTAAGATCTCTTATGGAAAGAAAACAACAAGTGGGAGAATGTTGGGCTGTGTTATATTCTTTCCATGACTAGACCCCCTAGTTAACAGAGGGTTGGGGCGGAGCCCCCTGTTCCTTGCATAGCAGGAGGGTCACAGGGGGTTTGAGGGGGGTGGGTAGCGCCCCAGGGAAATTTTTTTTGGGACCCTATATCAGGTGGGCGAACCTACCTATGGTTTTGTGCATGGTTTTCGCACATGGTTTTGGGCACGATGGTTTTCATTCCATGGTATTGGATGCTTCAGCATGTATATATATGTATTGTAACATATGAAAGGAACATAATGAAAAATCAATCTAGTAGTCCTGGTTTTGGGATCCACGGAAAAATCTCTCTGTATATGTGTCTTATGTGTTATGCTATTGCCATTAATTATTTTCTATGTTTTAGAATTTGTATGCAGGTAATTTCTGTACGGGGTTAAAACCTACATAGAAGTGGTATGAGGATTTTCTTTCACTTAGGAAACCCATATTAAACATCACTTCCGACTGTGCAAGCCATGAAACCCACTCATGGAACTTGTAACACATTAAATGAAATTTCCCAAGTCATTCACTTCCTAAGAAACTCCTCCTCAGACCTTTGAATCCATGCCCACTCCTCTCATCCCAGTCATTTTGTTTACATTCCATAATATTTAGATGAATTATGATTCATAGTAACTTTTATCAAAGGGGTATCAAAAAGGGTTGTCACAATATTTGTTGGTGTACATGCACATTAAGATATCATAAATCACACTTAGCTTTAGTTAGCTTTATTTCTTGCATGCAATTAAGCTTAACTTAGATAATTTATGTATTTATTCTTTTATCAATGTTGAATATACAAGATTCATTCTCTTTCCCAATATTTCTAAATTCTTGCAAGTTTATGCAATTATTATTTGGTTAGGTCCTTACCTTTGCAGGCCCTAATAATTTAACATGGTATTAGAGGGACAAGTGAGCCAAAGATGGTGCATGAATATTTTTTTCATGTTTGAAGATAAAAGCATTGGAAACTACTAGGAGGTTAAAAGTGCCATAATTTTTAACAAATTGAATGTGTCGAAAAATGTTGGAGAATTGAATTGGTGAAAGAATGGAATTCCCAGTTTCCACCATCTTCACTTCATACAATAACTATGAATTGAAGATCGTGATTTGGTTTCATATTAGGATAAAAGGTTTGTACCATATAGTTATGGGAATTGAGACGAAACCAATGTTAGAGGATGAGAATTTCGATTAGTTTAATATATATGACACGGCTTATGGAAGATTGTGTCTACCCATGTCTCATGATATTCTTTATTATATCATAGATATTAAATTGTCACATGAAATATATAATACATTGAAAGGATTATATGGTGATGAAGATGATTTATAATAACACCATTTGGAGATAGAGAGCTCGATCTATCATAGTATTCATGAAACTGGTGAAGACTTCTTCAACAAGGTGAACAAATATTCTCGAGAAAATGTTGCACATAAATAACATGCTTCTTTTATTGTTGATGAAGCTATTGCAGATGAAAATTTTATCTTTTCCAATAATGAAGATGTCTCACATGAGGAAATATTTTCCTCTGCTGGTGATGAAGAATCTACTACATACGAAGACATTGTTTTTGAAAACATGGAAGAGGACTTTTATTCCTCTGCTATTGATGACGCAACTCTAACAAGGTCTCAATTTGATGATGAAACACGTGAACTATTAGACACAAAGCCATGTATTCCCATACATGCATCCAAGGAGGCATCTATAACACCATGCATGCATCCACGAAGGCATCCCTAAAGACATGCATTCATCCCTAGAGAGAAGCATTATTATGCATGCATATATGGTACATCCATAAGAGCGTTAAATGCATGATAAAGTTGTAAGGAATCCATATTAGCATACAACCATGGATAAGGAGAATTATTCCTTGATCCAAACATGGGAGTTTATACCTCTGTTTTTGAAAACGAACCTTGTTCTTTTAGATCCATTAGCAGAGGAGTCCACTTCCAACTATGTCCTTAGTTTAGGATTTAGTCTGATTTGTTGGTCAAGAAAGAAGAAGGTTGTCGTTTATTTATCATCAACAGAGCTTGAATAAAGAGGAGAAATCAATGCTAACATTTAGGCCATTAGGTTGCAACATTTCCTTTCCTAACTTGGTATATGTTGTTGCATTTTCTAGCACCTAGAGAACAAGTGCTTCAGGAGATATGAAAGCTTCCTAGAGATAACCTCTGGGTTGATTATAGACCAATGCTTAGGACATCCTAAAGAGTGCTTGATAGATTTATAGTAAAGAATTACAACACTTTAGTTTGTCACAAAAATAAAAATGAGTTTGATTCAGAATCATTAGTAAAGATAACAAATAGAAAGAAAATTGTACACAGGAGTACTTAGGAAACAATATTTGATTTAAGGTGGCCAAATCAAACTCAGAGTTTTCCACGATTTAGTTGTTGAGAGATGTGTAATGGGGGAAGGTAGTAGAGGAGGAATCCATCATATAGAGCTTAAGACATAAGAATACTATATATCAAGACTCAAAGAGAAATGGGAGAGAGGGGATTCTATGAACTGCTGAGATGCATGGAGCGCTTTTTAAAGACTCTATTTCCACCTTGAAATAGGCATTATCCATCAATGTTTTGATTTAAATGAATCTGTATCTGAAGGGAAATACAACTAGCTGCTACTATGGCATGCAATCTATGAAGAATTATAAACATATATAAAAGGCAAAGGAAAAAGAACATACTGCAATCCAAATCAGTTGGAATCACTAGAAACATTGTATTAATCTCTTCAGGGATACCAGCATACAAAAAGCTTGAAGTAGGCTTGTAGGAAAACAAGAAAGGTCTAGTAGAATAACAGTCTTTCCCAAAATTTTGAACTTTTGTTAAGTGTTTCTTCCTCCCTTTTATAAGGAGAGGGAGAACTTGAAAATCAATTACAAAAATATCTCATGCCTGAGCATCCAACTATCTGCATGACTAGTTCTCTTGGTGTGCAGGCTCTACTGCCCCCAATTATTACAACATAAAGATGATGTTCTTTAAAACAGAACATACTAGCAAAACAACCAAATAAAAAAACAAATGAAACTGAAATGTCGTGAAAATATCTCCATGCCACTTCCTTTGCTAGCCTCTGTTCGAGACATGTTTCTCCCACATTACACTTCATATTCTCTCGACCGACTCCCTGTAGCTTTTAGTCTTAACAGTTTTACTCCTTCCTTTTACAAAAACCAGGATTGGTCACTCATGATGGCCATAACATATCCTAATCATAGCTTCCAACTCATATGTACACTTGCTACCTTTATCAATCCATGAGAACTGAACAGAACCTGGGAAGTGATCATTGAGTTGTATCAAACCTCAAGCTTATTGGGAATTTAAATAGAACAATCTCTGCAAAACTATGAACGTCGATCTTCGATTAGGCCCACTCTTGCCTTAGCCCGGGGTTTAGACGAAAACTAAATGATAGGATCTTGGGATGGGGGCCAGTTCTTTGGAATACAACATCACTAACGGTCCCCATGTGTAACACATGGGGACCATTAGTGATGTTGTATTTCAAAGAACCACATGGGATTACACACTTGAGCACCTGGGCCAATTTCAGATATCGCAACTCGACATATTGACAACTTCCAATCCATATCTTCGGTCTATCCTCCAAAAAATTGCCATCTACGATATGCAATTTAGTTTGACCCACTTTGAAATAGGATCAGGGTGGGCCCGTGCTAGGGTGTGAACACATAAAAACCTCTAATAAACTTTCTTTCCCTTATAAATGCTTTGAATGACTTTTTCGCTCCACTATTAGTCATGACATATAACGCACAAATACCCATGTCACCCACCTCTTGCGACCTGTCCATCTTGCTTTGGGCCCATGATATTAGGATATGATGATCAGCGATTTCATAACACTACCTTTGGTTCCACCCTCCAGAACTTGCGATCGTCGAACGTTGATCTCCAATAAGTGATATCATCACTTAAATGTGTCACTTCTTGAGTGGTGACATGTTTAACACATATATGCCCCCAAAGGACCCCTGAAAATGCTATATATGTGTACCATGTATCCACCATACTACCACGTTAAGATGACATCAGCGACCACATGGCCTTTATCGGAACCAATCTTATTACACCACATGTCAAGTTGGAGGAGAAAGAAAAGGCTCGACTTACCCTATTTTGCAATGGAAATCCTTTGTAAATTGATTTTGACTTTTCCCAAGTAGTTTACACTATCAACCTATTTTCTCGACAATTTCTTAATGGTGTTAAGTTAAATATCGTTGATTTCTGATTTGTGACTTGTCTTGTGTTGTTGTTGTTACCAACCACTAATATGGATTTTTCATCTGATGTCTGACCTCGCCGATACTGCAAGACCTCTAATTACTACGATGCGTACTGTACCTTGGACCTTTGATCTCCAATTTTCCGATATCATTGATCGTTAATTGTTGGTTTTCTCGCACCTCCACTATTGTTGCTTTAGAAAATTCTGACATGCAGGGTCCAAGATTTATACTTAAGAATTTTCCTTTGTTTTCTGGTTTTCAATGGTAACTTCATTATGCTCTAACTTTTGATTCCATAGTCCATTTTAGGAATTCCATATACCATTGGAAAGTTAATTCTGGCACTATCCATTGGAGGGGACCTAATTTAGATTTGAGTTCTTGTGTGGTTTGGAGGCTAGCTCCAAATATATCTATTCTTTTTCCCTCTTTGTACAATTGGAACTCTTTTTGCAGAAGGTGAAAACATTGGCTCCAATTGGGGACAGTTCCTTGCTAGCAAGGTGTTGAGAACTTGCAGACTAGCAGACTTATGTCTATTGTGCATGGAGTCATTTTATTCATGCATGTTAAAATAAAAACATAAATATAAATATTTGAAACCATTACTGATATTTTACAATGGCTCACCAGTATGTACAATGGGTGAGAATTAAACGTCTTCTTGCTAGAAATAAAGCTTGAGGAATTTCCCATTTACAGGAAACTCAAGCATTTCACCCTCCAAATTCTTCAACATGAAAGTGTTTTTTCCTTTAGTCTCAGTAACCTTGAAGGGTCCAAACCGTAAGGGATCAAATTTACCATGTTTCCCTTTGTCTTCTCTTCACATATCCCATCTCAGAACTAGATCCCCTAGTTGGAGAGACCTATCTTTATCTTTATTATCAAACAAGGATTTAATTCTTTGTTGGTAGTTGTGTAACCCATTGCTTACTTGTTCTCTATTCTACTGGAACTCCACTAATTAATTTATCCTCTAGCATCTTAACAACTGGAATAGTAAGTTGACTAGGGAAGAAAACCTCTTTTCCATAGACTAACTAAAAAGGCAATTTACCTATGGATCTTTTTGGAGTGACCCTATTTTTCTATAGCGAAAATTTTAGTTGGGAATCCAAATTCCTTTGACTTTCTACAATTGTCTTCTTCAGGAGTCTCACCACAGTTTTGTTGGAAGACTTAGCCAAAACATTTCCTTGAGGATAGTAGGTGGTGGAATGGCCAACTGTGATGTTATAATTCTAACAAAAGGTGTTAAAATTTGAAGAATTAAAAACCTGGGCATTATCAGTCACAATCTTCATAGGATAACCAAACCTGACCTAGATATTCTACTCCAAGAATTTCACAAGCACAATTTCAGTTGCATTCTTGGGTGGGACTGCTTTTACCCATTTGGTGAAATAGTCTGTGGAAGTGAGGATCCACTTGTGTTGGCTATTGGAAGGGGGATGTACCTCTCTAATGAAGTCTAGTCCCCAATGTCTCAAGGGTTCTTCTACACTAACATGGATCAAGAGGAGTGGAGCCAATTTTTTCTTTCTAGGAAACACTTGACACTGCTGATAGGACCTAACATAAGAATGAACATCTCCAAATAGTGTGGGCCAATAGAACCCTGATTTCAATATCTTATGCGTAGTGCTCTTCGAGCTATAGTGCTCCCCACAAATGCCACTATGGAACTCATCCATAACTCTTTGAGTTTCTGTCTCAACCAAAAACAATAACATAATTCCCACCTGGTCTTTCCATTGCAGTTGCCCATTATATATAATGAAATTCTAGGCTTGAGCCCTCAATGCTCTATACTTGGATTTTTCCACCTTTTTTGGGCATCTAAAAAATAGTAAATAGTGGATGGCATTTTGATACCATGACGAAATTTCATATTTGATATGAATCTTTTGGACTTCAGTCTTGATCATGGGTTGTGTCCCCTCTTCACCATATTTTGTTAATAAATCGGTCCACAATGCCTAACAATTTGAATCCGATAGGATATTGGCCAATCATTGTCCTTTAATGAGCTTAGTGAAGTTTACCTCCATGTCATACTCTTGGATTTTTACAATCCAGTTACCGCTTTTACCATCGTTGTCTCCTTGTACCAAGATGTACTTCAATGTTGTTGCTGGGACATAAGCCATGATTGAGTGTAACATATTGACTCTAAAAGCATTTAGAGTGTTGACTAGAGCATATGCCTATTTTTCCAATATAGTGTACTTCAGTTCATCATCCCACAACACCTAGCTGAAGAAAGCTATAGGCTACTCATGGCATTCCTTATTTTTATGAAGTAACACAACAACTATAGTATGGGGGGAGGAAAATAAAAGATAAAAAATGAGCTTGAATAGCCTGGGATGACTAGCACCGAAGCCTATACAAAATCTCTTTTGATTCTAGAGAAGGAATCTTGGGAATCTAGACTCCACTTTACTTCATTCTCTTTTTTCAACATTTTCGTAATGCCTTTTATTATTTCTACATATTTTGACACATATATTCTCAAGAAATTAATCCTCCTTAAGAATACTTGGGCCTCCTTTTTATTTCTTGGTAGTGAAATATGACTGATGACCTCTACCCTCCTAGGATCGATCTTTATCCCTTCCTACACTATGATGTGTCCCAACCACTTGTCTTTGCTCAAAGAAAACTAAAATTTCTTGGAATTAAGGGACAACCCATACTTTTTGAATTTTTCAAAGGTAAGTTTTAGATGTTCAATATGCCCCTCATCTATTTTAGAGAAAACAATGATGTCATCTAGATAAACTACCACAAATTTATCTGTCTCTCCCATAAATGTTATGTCCATTTCCCTCTAGAAAGTTGTTCCTGCATTTATTAAGCTGAATGGCATCCTTGCGTACATGAAAGTTCCCTAAGGTGTCGTGAATGCAATTTTATTTTGATCCTCAGGTTGCACTGCCACTTGGTTATATCTTGAAAATCCATCCATCATTGACATCCTAGAAGATCCAACTTCTTTTTGTAAAATGTAATCCATTTTAGGCAATGGGTAGTTTTCCTTCAAAGAATATTTGTTCAGGTTCCTGAAATCTACACACAATTTGATTTCTCCATTCTTCTTTCTAATAGTAACTGGATTGGCAACCCATTCTGAGTACCTCAGTGGTACAATGATCTTAGCTTGAAGAAACTTATTCACTTCATTCTCAATGGATGGGAGTAGAAGTAGATTGATCTGTCTGAGTTTTTTCTTACAAGGCTTCATATCATTCTTTAGAGGAATCTTATGTTGCATAATATTTACACACAAAAAAAAATCAAATCATCATAAGACCAAGCAAAAACATCTTTATAGGCTTTTAGGAGATTTAAGTACCTTTTTTTGTAGTGTTGGGGGATCCCTTTTGATAACTTGATCAACCGAGGTTCATCCTTTGAGCATATGCTGCAATCCTCTACATGTTCCTCATCTTCCTATTCAGTAGGATTAGAAGCCACATCATTTGAGTTGAATATCCTTTCCAAAGGAACTAGACCTCATGGAATGGCATTTCCTTTCAACTGTAGAAATTTATGTCTTCTGATGCATTCTTCCTTTTCTTGATCAATCATGGAGTTTGAGGATTCCCCGATGACCTCCATGAAGCACTTGATTTTCTTGTCATCCTCAAATAATTGCCAGCGCTTCACACTTTTAGGCACTGAGGGTCTGTATCTAACTTCAATTTCATACATACAGTTTCTTCTCTTGGCAAGAATTGGTCATTAAATGTTGAGAAGAAGTTGTCAATCAAGTCCTAAACTTCATTTCTGTAGGTCCTCAATTGGGGGTGCTTGGTTCAGCATTGGTTCTTGATATTCTTGACTACCAGTTTAGAGTCTCCAAATACAGTCAGGCAATCAATATTTAGATTCTTTGTTGCACGCAGACCCAGTAGCAGTGCCTCATATTCTACCACATTGTTGGTGGCCTCAAATTCCAATTTAAAGAAGAGGGTAATTAAGTTACCTTCTGGAGATATCAATAATACCCTTGCCCTATTTCCTTCTTTTGAATTTTCCCCATCAAAATACAACTTGCATACCTTGCTACAATCTTTGAGCTGTCGATCTAACTGGACTGTAGGTTGTATCTATGTTTCCTCTAGAATGAATTCATCTTCCTCTATCATAAAGCATGATATGTCCCTTTATGTCCCATACATAGGTGAATTATCTGAACAATTAGCTCTGGTCATTGTTTTGATGATTCTGGATTCTCTGTAAAGTCTTCTTTCCTCTCCACCAAAGATAGGAATGGTAGCATAAGTCAAGCCTAGCATGATGGACCCTCCAATATTTGATCCCCATGACCTGGACATAAGCCTATGAAACCTCACTGGGATATAACTCCAATATCCATCACCACACTTTTCGCTACGATTTGGGCCAAATTTAGCACCAGGGGTTTGATCTTACCCATGCACTTGATCCTCTTAGAGTCAAAATAATAGAGGTCCTTATATGGTCTAGTTATTTCTAGGCCCAGCTGTTCCATTACTAATAATGGCATCAAATTATGAGAAGCTCTGGAGTCTAACATGCAATTGTGAGGCAGACGGTCATGTATTACCATAGTGACATAAAAAGGTGGGATGGAAGGATCTTGCTCCTCAACATGAGGTCCAAAGACTACCATAGGCCTTTCTTCTTGTAGGTTTAAACTATCAAGGGGTTGGATTGAAGTGGAAGGAAACAAAAACTGAGAGACTTAGGCCTTGTAAGTGGTTTGTTTCAAGAGCTTAGACAATGGGACTGGGATCTTGACTTTGTCAAGATCTTTTTGAAGGTTAAAGAGGGTAGGGCCTTTTTCTCGAGTGCTAATTTCTAAAGGCTCATTTTCTTTTTCATGAACAGAGCTAGTAGGGGGAGGTGACATACCTTCTTTAACAACTTCAGGCTAATAGCTATTTGGATCAGAGGACTCTTTATTTCTTGAGATAATTGGGTCTACAGGTCTCTTCTCCTTATCAACGAACTTAGGGGGCTCTTAGGAGGAAGTACCTTCATTCTGATCATGTGCTCTTGATCTCTCTCTAGATGATCGTATATCGTACCTCTTGTGCAACTGAACGTGCATGAAGTCAAACAATGTAAACTTTGAAACGAGAACTGTAAACTCAAAACGGGAACTCTGGCAAAAAACAACCCCTTAAAAACATCAAAAACAGTGCTAAAAACAAAAAGTGTTAATGCCAGAATAACACCTTTTTTTTCTAGGGTAAATTTTGAACATGTTTTAAAAATGACAGTGAAAACCAATTTTTTGTGCAAAAATTGTTCAAAAAACACCCTCAAAACAAAAAGTGTTGAGGTTGGGATAACACTTTTTTTTCCCTTTTTTTCAAGGGTAATATTTCAACATTTTGAAATAATAGTGTAAAATATTTTATCATGACTCTCAAAAAAATTAAAATTTCAAACAAATATTGAAAACATAAAATTAAATAAAAAATTAAAAAATTAAAACAATGAAAAAACACAAAACAAAAAAAGTTAAAAGATTAACAAAACATAAA
>APFE031528214.1:20676-47265 GCA_000404065.3 Pinus taeda
ATTTTTTTAAGTATTTTATTTAAAAAAAATTATTAAAAAAAAAATTGCCCTCCCGGCCTCCCAGGGCCGTGCCACCGTGGGTGGCTAGGAGGGCAGAGGGACGATTCCGTGCAGGCCTCTTCCCGAGGCCGCGACATCACAGGCGGCCAGGAGGGTAGAGGGGCGATTCCAGGAATCACCCCTCCGCCTTCCAAGCCGCCCACGGTGGCGTGACCCCGGGCAGAGGCCTAGCGCGTGGGTGGGGTCGCGACACTGCGGCCGGTCGAGAGGGTGAATGGGCGATTCCACGCAAGACCTCCACCCAGGGCCACGCCACCACAGGCGGCCCAGAGGGTGGAGCGGCGATTCTGGGAATCATCCCTCCACCCTCCCGGCCGCTCGCGGTGGAGTAGCCCTGGGCGAAGGTCCTACGTGGAATCACCCCTTCGCCCTCCCGGCCGCCCGCAGTGGAGCGGCCCTGGGCGGAGGTGCTACGTGGAATCACCCCTTCGCCCTCTCAGCTGCCCACGATGCCCCTCCACCCTCCCGGCCACCGGCAGTGGCGTGACCCCGAGCGGAGGTCCTGCGTGCAGGACCTCCGCCTGGGGCCACACCACTGCGGGTGGCCGGGAGCGCCGAGGGGCGATTCTTAGAATCATGCCTCTGTCCTCTCGGTCGCCCACTATGGCATGACCCGGTGGAGTCCTACGTGCAGGCCTCCACCCTAAGGGACCGCGCCACACAGGCCACCAGGAGGGTGAAAATCTTTTTTTTAATAATTTCTTTTTTTAATAAAAAACTTAAAAAAATTGTTAAAAAGAAAAACAAAAAAACTAGGTTTAAAAAACAATTAGTTTTTTTAATAATTATTTTGGGTTTAAAATTATTTTAAAAATTTATTAATATAAATTAAAAAAAAAAAAAATTGAATTTTTAATTTTTTTTGTTGTTTAAATAAAAAATGTAGTTTATAATTTTTGTTTATTTTTTAAATAGAAAATAAATGTTTTCTTAAAATTTAAAATTTATTTATTTATTATTTTTTAATAAATATATAAATTTTTATTATTTTTTTGTTTTTTTTTTTTTTTATTTCAACTTTTTTGTTTTTTTTCTTGTTTTTTTTAAATATTTTTAATGTTAATTTTACTAGTTTTTATTTTTTTTTTGTTAATTTTCTTTTTTTTTATCTAGTTTTGTTTTTATTATTTATTTTTCTTATTTGTTAATATTTTTGTTAATTTTTATATTTTGACTGCTTAATTTTACTATATGTCTATATATATTATATTTTTTAAATTATGTTGTTTCCAATTCTTTTATGTTTATGAGATAAATTTTTTTATTAACTTTTTTTGTCTTTTTTATATATATTTTTATGTGTTGTTAATCACATTTTAAAAACATAAATTAAAAACAACTCGAAAAGTAATTATAATTTAAAATAAAAAATGGACATAATAAATTTTAAAGTGTGAAAAATAAGTCCTCTAAAAAAAAGGTATGTTGTATAACACGTTGCATCAACACATTTCAAAATCATCATAAAAATCACTAACATTTAAAAACAAATATTTATATTTGATACATAAGAATATTTAAATTGTCAAAAATATGCTCCAAAAAATAAGTATTGTATTCTGCATCACCACTTTTCAAAATTGAGGCACGTTTTTACTACCTCTACGAAACAGGTAATCGTATCGGTTATTTAAAGTGCCAAAAACTATGTTTTAAAAAAATATGTGTGTTCTACATCGCCCCTTTTCAAAATCGGG
Organism: Pinus taeda; assembly: GCA_000404065.3. Classification (NCBI taxonomy): domain Eukaryota; kingdom Viridiplantae; phylum Streptophyta; class Pinopsida; order Pinales; family Pinaceae; genus Pinus; species Pinus taeda. Next base: position 22,434 of record APFE031528214.1, read on the forward strand.
TCAATTTTTTGCTTTCTCTACGAAATGGGCAACAGTATCAATTCTCGTTTTGAAGTTTACATCGTTGTCAATGAACTGTTTGCAACAACCATCGATCTCATTATCATCTAGCGTGGCATGAATCTCTTCCTCTTCTTCATATGTCCTGAGTTATTGTCCCTCATCGGAGAAAGAGGAGTACAAGTTCCTTCGAAAATTTCTTGTATCGAGTGACAATTCGTTCGGATCATCCTCTATATATAATGGAGGATGAATATGATCTTGTTGCTCTTTCCTCTCCCTTTGCATTAACTGTAGGGGGGGTCTTTTATATTGGGGATTGTAACTGTGATTGGCAGCTGGGAATTTTTTTCTTTGAAGGCTTTTATTTTCCAGATCCATTTTTGTCAATTTTTTTGATAAATTCTTTATCAACTTATCCATCTCCTCTATCCTCTGTTCTTGAAATTCTCTTCCACTTGAGGAAACTACCTCCTCTTTTCCCTTTTTCTTCTCTCCAAAGTTAGATGTTCTTCTTAACTTCCCTGTGGAGGTAAAGTTTTCTTCTACTTCAAGGGCATCGATTTAGATCTGGTCCATGTAGGAGACTTCCTTTCTCTAAGAGTAAAACTGAATTCTAAGTCAAAGGCCCCAGCAAAGACTACTCAGGCAGCAACCTGTGGAGGTTTGATTTCAGTAGGAAGATTATTGTACAACTTATTAAATATTTTAATAAAATCTAAGATATCATCACCAGATTTCTTCTTAATAGTATTAAACTCAATGAGAATGTACCCATGTTCTCTCTTCACACCCCAATCTACAAAAGGGAGTTCTCCATTTCTTCCGAGGTGTTAATGGAAGCATTTGGCAAGGATTGAAACCATTTCCTAACCTCCCCATCCAAATATAGGATGAAAAGTCTCAACACTACATCATGTTGTTCATCATTTAGATTCTCTGCAAAGGCACAAAAAAATTCTATATGCCTTTGCGTTGTTACATCAGCTTCTTCATTATACCTTGGCAGGAGCTTGACATAGTCTTGTGGCATATAATTCAAAGGTTGAGGCAAATTCAAGGGGGCATATTTGTTTAACAAGAAACCTGGGACAACCATTTGGATCAGAGGTGGTGGTGTTTGAATTACTGGAGGAGCCTGAGGTATTATCAATGGTAAGACAATAGACTAACTGTGGAATGAGAAATTGTTCACACTATGGGTAGGGCTTCTTTGGAGTTTATCTTTCATTTCTTCAACTTCTTCTTTTACCTTTAGGGACACAATATTGAGTGGATGACCGCCTTCTTGAGGATATACCAAGACTCTAGGAGGAAATTTAGAACAATGAACTATGGCTTTCTGAGAACTAGATGAGGAGGTTTCAGGAAATGAAGAGACAATAGCATCGACGTTAGGAGTTTTTTCTTTCCAAATCCTTTTGGATATTATTCTTTCTAGGTTAGATACATATGGTGTATTTTGCTAAGTAGTATATAAATGAGTATGGGGCCTATTACAAGTCAGAGTGATCAAAGAGAGATATAGATAGTGGAGTAGACAATAATTTTATAATAAAATTTACACAGTGGAGTCACCAAGATGAGAGATCTTCAACCCATACTTCCCTTGCTCACCTAATAGAGGGAATGTAAAGATTTGTCATACCTAGGGAAAAGTATCTGGGTTGATAATATTCTAGTGCCTAGGACATCTTGAAGAGTACTTGACATATTTATAGTAAAGACTTACAACACTTTAGTTTGTCACAAAAATACAAATGAGTTTGATTCAGAATCATTCATAAAGATATCAAATAGAAAGAAGATTGTACAAAGGAGTACTGGGGAAACAATCTTTTGATTTAAGGTGGCCAAATAAAACATAGATTTTGTAGTGATTTAGTTGTTGAGACACATGTAATGGGGGAAGGTAGTAGAGGACGAATCCATCATATAGAGCTTAAGACATAAGAATCCTATATAACAAAATTTAGAGAGAAACGAGAGAGAGGGGATTATATGAACTACTGAGATTCATGGAGCGCTTTTTAAAGACTCGATTTCCACCTTGAAACACACATTATCCATCAATTTTTTGATTTAAATGAATCTGTATCTAAAGGGAAATACAACTAGCTGCTACTATGACATGTAATTTGTGAAGAATTATAAACATATATGAATAAAAATGGAGAAGAACAGACTGCAATCCAAATTAGTTGGAATCACTAGAAACTTTGTATTAATCTCTTCAGGAAAACCAACATACAAAAAGCTTCAAGTAGGCCTTTAGGAAAATAGGAAAGGTCCCTTAGAAATACAATCTTTCCCAAAATTGTGAACCTTTGTTAATTGTTTCTTCCTCCCTTTTATAAGGAGAGGGATAGCTTGAAAATCAATTACAAAAATATCTCAGGCCTGAGCATCCATCTATTTGCATGACTAGTTGTCTCAATGTGTAGGCTCTATTGCCCCTAATTATTACAAAAAAAAGATGGTATTCCTTAAAATAAAACATACTAATGAAAAAACCGAATAACGAAACATGTGAAACTGAAATGATGGTTTGTGAAACTATCTCCATGCCACTTCCTTTGTTGGCCTCACGTCCAATCACGTTTTTGCCACATTACACGACATGTTATCTCATTCGGTTCCTTATCACTTTCACTCTTAACAGTTTTACTCCTTCCTTTTATAGAAACTAGGAGTGATCAGTCATGATGGCCATAACATGTCCTAAGCGTAAATTCCAACTCATTCATCCCCTTTCTACCTTTATCAGTCCATCAGAACTGAACAGGCCCTGTGAAACGATCATTGTGTTGTATCAGAGCTCAAGCTTATCACGGACTTTAAACTAAACAACCTTTGCAAAACTACAAACGCTAATCTTTGATTGGGCACATTCTTTCCTTAGCCCTAGGGCTTAGACGAAAACTATATGATAGGAGCTTGGGATGGAGGCTGATTCTTTGGAATACAACATCACTAATGGTCCCCATGTGTAACACATGGGACCACACACTTAAGTACCTGGGTCCATTTGAGATGTCGCGACTTGACATATCACCGATTACTGATCCATGTCTTTGGTGCATCCTACCAAAGATTGTGATCTCTAATATGCGATGTGGTCTTGGCAAATTTGAAAGATTATCAGGGAGGGCCCTTGCTAGGGCTTGAACACAAAAACCTTTCATAAACTTTCTTTGCGTTATAAAGGTTTTAAATGACTTTTCTGCTCCACCATTGGTCATGATACATAAGGCACACATATCCACGTGACCCACCTCTTGCCAACTATCCATCTTGCTTTGAGCCCATGATATCGGGATATCGCAATGAATGATTGCGTAACACTGCCTTTGGTTGCACCCTCCAGAAGTTGCGATCGCCAAACGCCAATATTTGATAAGTGGCGTCACCACTGCCACATGTTGCTTCCTGAGTGGTGACACGTGTTGCTCGGATATCCGCCCATTAGACCCCTGAAAATGCCAGATCTACGTCGCACATGTCCACCATACTGCCACATCAAGGTGAGGCTAGCCGCCACGTGGCCCTTATCAGAACCAATCTTATTGTGTCACAGTCTAGTTGGAGGAGAATGAAAAAGGCCCAACCTGTCCTATTTTGCAATGGAAATCCTTTGTAAATCTCTTTCGGCCTTTCCCCAACAGTTTACACTATTGGCTTATTTCCCTCGCAATTTCTTAATGGTGGTCAGTTAAATATTGCTGATTGTTGATTTGCAACTTGTCTTTTGTTGTTGTGGTCACCGACTGCCGATATGGCTTTGTCCTCCAATGTGTGACCCTGTCGATACTACACGACCTTCGATTACTACGATGTATATTGTACCTTGGAACTACGATCTCTAATTTGTCGATATTGGTGATCGGTGATCATTGGTTCTCTCTGACCTCCACTATTATTGCTTTAGAAAAATCCGACATGCGGGATCTCGAATTTATACTTAAGCATTTTCCTTTGTTTTCTGGTTTTCAAGGGTAACTTCAATATGCTCTAACTTTTGATTCTGGAGTCCATTTGAGGAGTTCCATATATCGTTGGAAAGCTAATTCAAGGCACTATCCATTTGAGGGGGTCCAAATTAAATTTGAGTGCTTCTATGGATTGATACTAGCTCCAAGCATCCCTATTCTTTTTCCCTCTTTGTACAACTGGAACTCTTTTTGCAGAAGGTGACAATAGTATCATTGTCCATCATCCAATTGTCATATGGTGCAACAATCAGAGTCAGTTGAAGTTTTGCAAAGATCCAATTTAGTGGCAACATACCAAACATATCGAGATCCACATGCACTACATCAAAAAAATGATTCATAGTGAGATCATCGATCTACAATACTATGCCAGTTTTGACTACAGTGTTGACATCATCACCAAGACTTTCACTGAGCAAATGTTTCACTTTCTGTGGGATCCTCTTGGGGTGAAGGACACAACTCCCTAGCAATTGTCCTTTCTTTTAGTTTTCAATTGTATTTTGAGGGGGGGGGTTTGTTTCCATTGGGTTTTCCCTCTCTCCTCTTTCATGCATTGTACATGGGTACTTAAAATGGCCTTGTTGTTGGGACTCATCTAGCTTGCATCATATTCACCTACGTTATGCTTAAGGGGGGTTGTTGGTGTACATGCACATTAGCATAACATAAATTACTCTTAGCTTTATTTAGCTTTAATGCTTGCATGCAGGTAAGCTTAGCTTAGCTACTTTATGTATTAATTTTTTTAGCACTACTGAATACCCAAAATTCATTCTCTCTTCCATTTTTTCTCAATTCTTGCAAACTCTAATAATTTAATAATATTGACCCAATGTATTGTAACAAAGAGTATTAACAAATTAAGAATCTTCATAGTAAAGTAAGAATCTTGATTGTTAAAAATATAGCTACATGTTTTATTAAATGTATATATGTTTAACTTACATATTAATTCATTTTATAATTAATAATAATAATATTTTAAAATAAAACTATAATTTAGTTAATTTTTATGATATTTTTCATTTTTATTTTATAAACTAATATTTTAAAATTTTTCTTAAATTAATACATATTGAGATTTACCAACTATTTAACTTATATAACCAATTTTATAACACAAACATTATATTTAAAATTTACTCTACCATTTAAGAAAAATGTGACTTCACTTTCAACATGTTATTAGGCTTTAAAAATGAAAAACTATATATTAAATAATAATGACTTATTAGGAAAACACATATACTCTTAACTGCATTGACAAACACCTTGCGCTAGTCTCAGGGTTTTAAACACCTTGCGCTAATCTCAGGGTTTTAGATTACGATTTAAGGCAATGTACACTAAATAACTCTCTCTTTGGTACCATTGCTGCCTCTAACGTCAATTCCATGTATTGAGTGAACAGTCGTAATCCCTAATGTCAATTCCATGTATTCAACGAACGGTTGTTAATTTGATCGAAGAAGCAGGTGACATCGTTAATGTCATCTCACTGTTGTAAACTAAACGTGTATTGAAGCAGTTTAATGAATAGAAATTTGGTGTTTTTTTCTATGATCGTAATGGTGTGATGTGAATTAGGATTACGATTAGAATTAGATTTAGATGTGTTTTATTATTTAAAATGTATTTTTAAATATATAAATAAAAAAAATTTATACAGTTGAATTAATATAACAGTGAAAAGCGTGTGTTTTTGAATTGAAAAAAAAAATATATATATATATATATATATATGCATTGGCAGTAAATTCTCGACCATAACAATCAAACATTCAGCTAAAAAAACGCGGATTAAACACCCATTTCAATCACTAATTAAGCATGCAACTGATCCGAGCTGAGGGATCGGAATCTTAAGTCTGTGCAAATGGTCGCAACTTTGAGGTACATGTAAACCAAGGTTTAGGTGCGGCCTTCCACTGATTGTTAATACATTGAAAAGCTTTGAAATGTATGTAGATATGTGCTGTTATCCTATCAGGCATGTAGATGTAATGTGACGTTTTATGTTGCAGCATATACATAAGAATATTCCGAATGTATACAGCTTACTCCATGGATATGCGAGGATTATGAGACTATAAGTTTGCCATCGTGACTGATACGGATGATTTTATTTGGACTTTGATGATTACCCAAAATTATGATACTAATTCAAGATCTCAGAGTTATATCTTTTTCAGTTAGCGTCTATTGAGTGGTCGTTTAAACAGAGGTCATATTAGCAGAATCTGCTATAGTAGTTCTATTTTTTTGGGCATGCATACAGATCGGAGTGTCATTTGATAATAATAAGTCTTTGCATGCACATAGAGGCATCGCTGCCATAAGAGCTTCTGAGATTTCCATGTCAGGTTTTTGTAAAAACCACTGGAATATGAATCGGAATAGCCTTCAGAATATGGATGGTAGTAGAATTGGTGTCTGCCAATGCATAATTGGTATAGTCGACGGTGACAGCCTTCGGAAGCCGCTGACTGTCAGCTATTCCGAAATCAAACGGTATGCTTTAAATAGTTCGTGATGGCAACCTTATCCGCAAGTCTGAGGTGGGTCGATACTGTTCACATACCTGGCAGTAAATTCTCGACCATAACAATCAAACATTCAGCTAAAAAAACCGCGGATTAAACACCCATTTCAATCACTAATTAAGCATGCAACTGATCCGAGCTGAGGGATCGGAATCTTAAGTCTGTGCAAATGGTCGCAACTTTGAGGTACATGTAAACCAAGGTTTAGGTGGGCCTTCCACTGGTTTTAAGACATTGAAAAGCTTTGAAATGAACGAAGGTAATGTGCCTGTATATCCTATTCAAGCGAACATGTCAGGACTGTAATTTGACGTTTTCTGTTGCATGCATATACAAGGAAAAATATTCCGCATCGTATAAAGCTTACTCCTGGATTGGGGGTTATCATGATCTCGGAGTTTAGCCCTCGTGACTGATCACGGATTGATTTTATGTGGACTTTGATGCTTACCCTCCATTTTGATACTAATTCATGATCTCAGATTTTTATCTTTTTAAGTTGGACGTCATAATGAGTGGTCGTTTAAACAGAGGTCAAATTAGAGAATCTGCTCAGTAGCAGTTCTATTTTTTTGGGTTGGTATGTATCTAAACTAGTAAGTTATTGTTTATTCTTCTTAATATAATTACCTTAAAAATTTTGCATAACACAACACAAAACCTACCTTTAATTTTGTTATTATCAAATTTCCATGACAGGTCAGATAAATTCGAAATTCCACACCTGGAACAGGTGAATACAAATCTTGATTTTGTCCAGACAGTTAATCTCGATATGTAAGGCCCAGCCCAGATTTGGTTTGTCGACTTTCAATACGCACGGGAATTTATGAGTCTGCACCGCGTGATTAGACACCGCCGGGAATAAGAACCGCTGCTGTCACCCTAAAATTCCAATGTAAGAACTTTCTCTGTCAAAAATCTCCCAAAGTATGTTCACTAGGTGGGCAGCTTATAGCGGCAAGAAAACAGAGGGAGGGCGTGGATTCACAGTATTCACATACTCCAGTTGTACTTGGTTGGCCACGCTTCAAAACACAAATTTCAACGAAGGTTGTTCAATTGAAGACTTTAACACTTCAACAAGTAGGTGGGAACAAGAATGTGACCTATCATAGATAGTTTAAACTTTACACGCGTAGAATATGCCACCGAGAAACATCGAATATGACCCTCTTCCGTGTCCCTGAAGCTTACGCCTTCCCTCCTATTTTTCTTCTATAAGAAAGCTTTAGTCGTTCCTCATTACCAGCACCTCACGGCCAACGTACATCTTACCCTCTTTCCTAGTGTTGGCTCAAGTGATCATTACTCCATCATTGCCATCGCCACCATGATTCCTTCCTTGAAGGTCTTTACAAAATCGGCTGGCGCCGTCGTTTGGCCTCCATACACAAAAGCAAATGATGATCTTATTCCAGCCATACCAATCTCCACCCATCCCAATTTCAGAGGCACCAATAACAAGAAGAGGCAGCCCTGGAAAAGGAATACTACATGTATCCGTTGTCAGAAGCGATTGCTGGAAGGATCGATGTATCGTCGCCAACTGCTCTTGGCATCAACATCTTTGCCGTTGAAGCCCCAACAGATGCTGGCGGCCATGGCCCCGCCACCCAATCTGACCGATTATCAGAAGCTTGCAAACGCTGTGCATGAAGCAGAAAAAATAAAGAATACGTCACACGGCCGCCAGGAAATCACTGACATTGCCCGCTGGCTCAATACGGCGGACTCATTAAAACCTCCAAGCTGTAAGTCTGCAGATGAGCTTTCTGGCATACTTGCAGTCGCTCCTGCGCCTCAAGGATCTCTTCGTCGTGGAAATAAAGAAAAAAACGTTGTGACAGCTCGGGTACGAAGACCTGAAGCATTAAAGCTGATCGGGTTCCAGGATAAGGAAGAGCAGCTGGTGTTACAAGGGATAGAGGTGACAAATGATAAGCCCTTGTGCTTCGACGTTTATATCAAATTTAGACAAGAGGATGATGATGAAGAAGAAGAGCTATATGCGGGGACATTCTGTCACATTCCTCCTCCCCCAAAGCATAAAAGGCTCCACAATGCTAAACCAGTTTTTAATGGGGATCGTCAAGAGCAGAAAAGGGCGAGAAAGTGTTGTTTGAGGTTGGGAATGAATGACATATCAACCCATGAACCTGCTAAAGCACATCAGAAGGAGAGTGTTACCGTAAAATTGGTTCCGACATTCAAAGTGAATGAAGATCCCATCAAAGTCGAGAGCATTTTCATAGACTATACGTAATCGCAGATGTTGATCATAAGGATTGAACTGTATAGCTCTGTTGAGTTTAATTAGAAATACGTGCTTCCAGATATTTCATATTTGACTTCAATCTGTAATTTTGTAATGGATTGCAGATGCAGTCCAATGAATCTTAGCATATAAACTAAAGAAATAAATTTATGTTAACTCTGTAAAAAATACCAATAAATTCAATCATGGTTTAACAAAGAAACAGATGTTGAAATTGTAATTTCAACTGCCGCCACAGTTTGAACAGTGCCGTGCAGCATTTATTTTTGAAAAACCGCCTTACGATTCCCCGTTATTTCCGTTCTCTATGCTATTGTGCGATGCGATCAAATCTCAGATCCCTATCGCACATTAACCAGTTTCACCCCTATTTATTCTAATAATTGCTACATTAAAAACCAAACATTAATTGAACAGTTGCATCCTTATGTGTTGTTGGGTATTTTTGCAATGGGAAAATACCAAAACCAAACATTAACTGAACACAGAGTCAATGCTCTGTTTCCTTTGCTCCAGGATCTTTTGTGCACAGGGAAGCCTTAAAAAAATTTACTGAACAGAGTATTTCACCACCATAAAAGATCTCTATTCATTAAAATAAAATGAATGATATACATTCATCCTCTTTGCTGAGAGAAATTTACCAAAAAAAACAACATTAAACCAAAACTCTGTTTTCACCTGAGAATCGTTTTTCACTCAGAGGGATTCACCAAAACATTACAAAAGAAATTACTCTGTCTCCTTTGAAATTTTACACCACTGTGTGTAAATATTTCATTTACATTCACTGCTGTGTTAAAACAAAAATTACAGTGATTTACACATTTACCTTTTCACTGCTTTGAAACAATAAAACAAAACTACCTCCTGTTTTTCTTCATTCACTTCTCCTTCAACTGCACTGCTGTGCATTCTTTTTCTTACATCACATTACAAGTCAAAAAAAATTACTCTGCTGCTGCACTTTCTTTTTACATTTCAATCCCAAGGAAAATACATTCATGCACTTCTGTGCGTTCCTCTGGTTTTTCTTCGTTGCAGCGAACTTCGGGTTTTCTTTCAGCTCCCCGTGCGTAACTCACACTTCATTTTCGGTGCTGCGGACCCTTGTTTTTTTCACCGTGTGTTTTCACACTACACACTGAATTACAATCCTTGTGTGTGTTTTTCACATTTTATCTTTGGTGCTTCGGACCCTTGTTTTAATTTTTATCGTGTGCAATTACATAACACACTTTTTTTGATATAATCCCCGTGTGCAATACAAATAAAAGAACTACAATGGAATCAACGCTCCTATTAAAACATATACCACAAAAAAATAATAAAAACTTACAATATGTTTTCGCCCATACTCCGTATTAATGCGCCGTATTGAGAACATTGAAAAACATTACCAAACATGTCATTGCATTTAACATAAGGTATGTGTTATGGTAATACAACCATGCTGCATTAATTTTGACAGGCTTCCTTATGTACTTTGGAGAACCTAACCCCGGAGAACTTTTCCTTCAATCGAACAGCGGACAAACGATGGACCAAATCGGACGCATATCGGATGGGGTGAGTTGACTGACATTTATCGTCCGATAAATGTCAGGTGCTGATGTCATGGCAATCCACGTGCCTCCTCCAAAATGCGTCGGAGCCCCTTCGTACGGAAACCATTTTTGCCAAAGAGCGGTGCGATGGCTTCCCGGCGGTTTATGGTTTTCTGCTTGGTGGTTTCGGCATGTTGACTGCTGACCCGCGCGCCTTAACTGCTGGGCCGCGCACAGGGGAAATTACAATTTCAACACTCCCCTTTAATTTCACCTGCTGGACATTCATTCTTACCCAAACACTTCCTCAACTCCTTGACATGCTGCTGTTGCAAAAGAGTCTTCCTCTTAACAGAGGGATTCACTAACACTGCTTTAGATGCAGTTCCACAAGCAACAAAATAGTCTTCCTCTTAATAGAGGGATTAACCTGAAACTGTGCTTAAGAGCACCTTCCTCATGACAGAGGGATTTACCATAACAATGTGCTGAAGAACACCTTCCTCTTGACAGAGGGATTCACCATGACACTGTGCTGAAAAGCACCTTCCTCTTTAATAGAGGGATTCACTAAGAATTTCACTTCCTCTCACGGAGGGATTACTGCCAAACACTGTTGTCCATTACCTTTCATTTCTTCAACAAAACTTCATGCTGCTGCATTTTCTTATTTGCATTGATGTGTAAAGACACATTTCTTCACTCTCTCTTAGTTCTGGTTTCATTTTCTTCGCACTACTGTGCTTCTCCTTCTTGCCATCATGCTGCTGCCTTTTCTTATGCACTACTGTCCATACCCATACCCATAGACTCTGTCATCCTGGGTTTTTATTTGCTGCTGCGTTGCCTCTGCAATTTGCACTGTGGCTGTCTTTTGTTTCATCACACTGTTGTGTGCCCATACACTAACTCTTTACTCTCCATTACTTGCTCATAGAGAGAAATCATCCTCACGCTGTTTTGCGCTGCATTCTCCACACAACAACAACAACAACAACAAAAAATTAACACGGGCTGCTACACTTTTCTTTACACCTTGCTCCACACAATCTTAGTCTTCATTCATTTTTTTACCCAATGCACTGTTGTGCAGTTCCTTTCATTTTTCTGCTGTCACACATTATCATTCACCCATGTGCATTAAAAATCTGTTATCCCTATTTCTCTTTATGCATTTCTTTGCATGCTGCATTGCATATGAAGAAAAACATTACATTTTCTTACTGCTATGTATTGTACTCAGTCTGCTGTGAGTATGTTCTCTCACATTACATAGAAGGAAACTACCTTCCATTGCTATGCATTTCAATGCATATGCTCCATAACAAAATTCAAAAACTGTTGTTTTATGTTCTATCTTTCCACTGCTGTGAGGGTTTCCATGCTTTGCATACTTTTCTTATTGCGCTGCTGCACTTCACATTTGAGCGTTGCCCCTTTGTCTTCTCTTCTTTTATGGCAGATTTAACTTCATATTTTTCCCTTATAAAAGGTCTCCATCAAAGAGTGACTGTTAAGACAGTTCAGCAACAAAAATTACAAGCTCCCCTTTAATGTGTGCTTGTCTTCTTTTGGCAGACTCTTCTCAAAACAAATTTAGATCCACTTGGGAGTTCAAGGGATTTTCAGATTGCCTTTCCTTCCTTCTCCATACTTGTGTAACTTTTTTTTTTTGCATGGGTTTAGCTTGTGTAAGAGCCCATGTCAAGTTACAATCTCGTGCCATATGCCCAATGTTATGACACTTAAAACATTCAACATTTTTCATGAATAAAAATTCATGATTTCTTCTTGTGAAATTATTTCTTGGAGATTGTCGGGGACCACAACATCTATCTCCATGAAATGTTCTACAGTCTTTTGCCATATGATCAAAGTTTGAGCAAGAATAACAATAACCAAAAAATGAACTTTGGTACCTGGGAGATGGAGGTTTCCTTGATGTACTTCTGAAGCCTTGCTGCCTTGAGATCTTTTGATGATCACCATTGCCTCTTGCCTTTTTGCCATCAGCTACATTTCTTCTTGGAGCTGGTTTTCTTCTTGGAGCAGGATTTCTTCTATGGCAGCCTTCATTTTTCTCCTTGCCTTTTCTGGAACTAGGAGCATCACCATTTCTTTCTGGCTTCTTCACATCTCCTTTGCTTAAAGCATTTTCATCCTTGTTTGAGGATTCACCTACATACCCAAGTCCTGATTTATCAGATGGAGATCTGTGATAGCTGAGCATGTCATCCAAAGCTTGAGAGCTCTTCATGATCTTGTTCATCCCTTCAACCTTCTTCCTGAGGAGGACAATCTCTTCTTCCAATCTTTCACACTCAGTATTCTTCTTTGCAAGCTGTTCCTCAGTTTCTTCCTTGCTACGAGTAGCTTCAGCTGCTGCTATTTTAAAAGAGACTATATCTGACTTCATTTTGGAGATTTCTGCTTGACTGCTCTCCATTTTCTTTTCAGCTTTTTGTGCCTGCTTCTTGGCTTCTTGTAGCTCAGACTTAAGGGAGGATACCTCTACCTTGTACTGTCCAATCTCTTCTACAAGTTTGTTCACTCTCTTGTGCCTTTGTTCAAGTTGACTTGACAAGGCATCTTCCTGCTTCTTTGCTTTATTTAACTGATTTGTCATGGATATGACTTCTTCATGATGCTTCATTTTGCTTTCATCAAGTTCCTTCTTAAGCTTGGCAAGCTCTTCATCCCTTTCTTGCACTTGAAGCTTGATGAGGTCAACCTTCTCATTTTCAGCTTCTATGATGGGTTCAGAATTTTCTTCTTGACTGATGGTCATGGTCAGTGCTCCCTTTGCATGAAGCTCATGCAGTCTGTCCCATATATCCTTTGCTAATGAATATTTTCCTAGATTCTTCTTTACAGAATCAGGTAGCCCATCCAAGATTGTCTTTGATGCTTTTGCATTGTACTCCTTGGATTCTCCATCCATTTTGCTATCATCAATCACTGACTCCCAAATTTCCATCCCTTCAGACTGTAGGAAAGTCTTCATTGTTATTTCCCACATATCAAAGTTTCCATTGAACCTTGGAGCCTCAAATAGAAAGTTTACAAATTGATTGTTTTCTATTTTAATAGAAGAGGGAGACACAACCTTAGGGGATTTGGACACTTTCTTCTTTGACCTTGCCATTCTTAACTATTTTTAAAATCCTTGACTGTGTTTTTAAAATGACTCACTGTTTCTTCAACAGCAACTCAAAAACTTGAGAAATACCTGAATCCCTTTGGCTGAAACTTCACACAACTGTAGAAGCTTTACTGCTGCTGAAACAAGGGTCTTTCCTTCAGCTTCTTTGACACTTCAAAGAGCATGAACCTGCTCTGTCACCATCAAAGAGCCTGGACTAGCTCTGATACCACTGTTGGGTATTTTTGCAATGGGAAAGTACCAAAACCAAACATTAACTGAACACAGAGTCAATGCTCTGTTTCCTTTGCTCCAGGATCCTTTGTGCACAGGGAAGCCTTAAAAAAATTTACTGAACAGAGTATTTCACCACCATAAAAGATCTCTATTCATTAAAATAAAATGACTGATATACATTCATCCTCTTTGCTGAGAGGGATTTACCAAAAAAACAACATTAAACCAAAACTCTGTTTTCACCTGAGAATTCACTGAGACATATTCATCCTCTTTCACTCAGAGGGATTCACCAAAACATTACAAAAGAAATTACTCTGTCTCCTTTGAAATTTTACACCACTGTGTGTAAATATTTCATTTACATTCACTGTTGTGCGAAAACAAAAATTACAGGGATTTACACATTTACCTTTTCACTGCTGTGAAACAATACATGGTTTTGAAACAAAACTACCTCCTATTTTTCTTCATTCACTTCTCCTTCACCTGCACTGCTGTGCATTCTTTTTCTTACATCACATTACAAGTCAAAAAAAATTGCTCTGGTGCTGCACTTTCTTTTTACATTTCAATCCCAAAGAAAATACATTCATGCACTTCTGTGCGTTCCTCTGGTTTTTCTTCGTTGCAGCAAACTTCAGGTTTTCTTTCACCTCCCCGTGCGTAACTCACACTTCATTTTCGGTGCTGCGGACCCTTGTTTTTTTCACCGTGTGTTTTCACACTACACACTGAATTACAATCCTTGTGTGTGTTTTTCACATTTTATCTTTGGTGCTGCGTACCCTTGTTTTAATTTTTTTCGTGTGCAATTACATAACACACCTTTTTTAATATAATCCCCGTGTGTAATACAAATAAAAGAACTACAATGGAGTCAACGCTCCTATTAAAACATATACCACAAAAAAAAAAAATAAAAACTTACAATATGTTTTCGCCCATACTCCGTATTAATGCACCTTATTGAGAACATTGAAAAACATTACCAAACATGTCATTGCATTTAACATAAGGTATGGGTTATAGTAATACAACCATGCTGCATTAATTTTGACAGGCTTCGGTATGTACATTGGAGAACTTAACCCCGGAGAACCTTTCCTTCAATCGAACGGCGGACAAACGATGGACCAAATCGGACGCATATCGGATGGGGTGAGTTGACTGACATTTATCGTCCGATAAATGTTAGGTGCTGATGTCATGGCAATCCACGTGCCTCCTCCAAAACGCATCGGAGCCCCTTCGTACGGAAACCACTTTTGCCAAAGAGCGGTGCGATGGCTTCCCGGCGGTTTATGGTTTTCTGCTGGGTGGTTTCGGCATGTTGACTGCTGACCCGCGCGCCTTAACTGTTGGGCCGCGCACAGGGGAAATTACAATTTCAACATGTATTCTACTGCGATTTTGCTATGTGATCTGATCACATATGGCAAATTGCATGATTCAACTGTTATGGCAGTGGCGCCACATCTGTTGTTATCGAGAGGACCTCAATATGACTGAATGGCCCTATGTTTGAATCGTATTCAAGGCTGATTGAAAAGTTGGATGGAGGTGGACTAAAATCCATGAGAAGTAGTTTATTACATTAATTATCGTTGGTAAATGTAGGTAAGTTTTTAATTTTATTATTTTCAATTGACAGAGTATGGAAATAAAAAAAGGTAATATGAATTTTTTTTTGTTTCTGTTCATTATATATGTACTGCACTACACGCAGGAGAGTGTAGGGTTTTGTTGACATGTGAAAAATGCAACATCGTACATGCAATGGGAAAAACTCACGGCAGCTGGAAAGAATGTTTAGTTGTTGTTTGTTGTGAAATTGCAAAGGGAGCATGTACTGCGATTGTGATTGTTGCTCACTGAAATGCAAAAAATGCGCAGCAGCGTAAAAGTGTGAAGTGAGGGTAGACACAGTAGTGCGTGCCAAGGAATTTTATGAATACCGGTGAGATTGTAATGGTGTAGTTGTTCATTGAAAAATGAGAGGGAGCACGAAGCAGCGTGTGTTATGTTTTGTGGTTGCCCTTTGAGTGAAAACAAAAGGGAATTCGCAGTAGCCAATGTAATGTAATGTTTTTTTTGTTGTTGAACATATGTAATGGGAATGCGTAGCCGGGCATGTGCAATGTGCAATGTTTTTTTGAGAGTTTTTTAATTAATGCACAGCACTGCAGAGGCAAAGGAGTAGCACGAATGAATGAAGAAATTTTTACACACAGTAGTGTAAAATTTTTCAACATAGACAGAGTATTTTTCAGAAGAGACAGTAAAGTTTATTTTTGTTTTAGAACTGCATCTGAAGGAGTCTTTTGTGTAATCCCTATGTGAGAGGAAGGTCTTTTCTGTAACATTTTTTCTTTGTTAATGAATACAAATAATTTTTGTGTGTCTTTGAAACTATGTTTTCAAAGAACAATTTTAGTTTCCACTTTGTAAAGAAACAGAGCATTATTCTCTATTCGTTTTGTTCTGGAATTATCAGAAATTCCCAACAATGGTATCAGAGCATGTCCAGGCTCTTGAAGGTGTCAAAGAAGCTTAAGGAAGGATTTCTCGCTGGAGCTTCTCCAGCAGAGTGAAGACTCAGTCAAGAAAGAATCCAAGGTATTTCTCAAGTTTTTTTTTTTTTTTATGTGTTACTATTGAGGATGGCCAGGTTCCTTCATTCAAAGCTTAACATCTTGAAGGTCGACATTGAGAACACAAATGGCGAGGTCAAAGAAGAAATCCTCCAATCCTCATAAGGATGTGTCTCCCTCTACTACCAAAATAGAAGACAATCAATTTGATGAGGCTCCAAGGCTAAATGGGAACTTTAATATATGGGAGTAAAAATGAGGACTTTCTTACAGTCTCAAGGGATTGAAATTTGGAAATCAGTGATTGATGATAGCAGGATGGATAGAGAATCCAAGGAGTACAATGCAAAAGCGGCAAAGACAATCTTGAATGGGCTACCTGATTCTGTAAAGAAGAATCTAGGAAAATATTCATCAGCAAAGGATATATGGGACAGACTTCATGACCTTCACTCAAAAGGAGCACTCGCCATGACCATCAATCAATAAGGAGATCCTGAATCCATCATAGAAGATGAAGAGAATGAAAAGGACTTTGTAGAAGAACTCCTCGCTCGATTTATGACTGCCATGGAAGAGATTAACAATTTGAAAAAGGAAAATGAGGCACATAAGAAGATAGCTCCAGTTGGTAACCAAGATCAAACAAGGAAGAAAGTTGACCTCATCAAGCTTCAAGTACAAAGAAAGGATGAAGAGTTTGCCAAGCTTAAGAAGGAATTTCATCAAAGCAAAATGAAGTATCATGAAGAAGACATATCCATGACAAATCAATTGAATAAAGCAAAGACGCAGGAAAATACCTTGTCAAATCAACTTGAACAAAGGCACAAGAGCATGAACAAACTTGAAGAAGAGATTGGTCAGTACAAAGTAGAGGTCTCCTCCCTTAAGTCTCAATTACAAAAAGCTAGGAAATAGGCACAAGGAGTTGAGAAGAAAATGGAGAACAATCCAGCAAAGAATGAAGAAATCTTCAAAATGAAGTCAGATATCATCTCCCTTAAAATAGTAGCAGCTGAAGCTACTCATAGCAAAGAAGAAACTAAGGAACAACTTGCAAAGAAGAATAATGAGTGTGAAATATTGGAAGAAGAGATTGTCCTCCTCAGAAAAAAGGTTGAAGGGATGAACAAAATCTTGAAGAGCTCTCAAGCCTTGGATGACATGCTTAGCTATCACAGATGTCCATCTGATAAATCAGGACTCGGGTATGTAGGTGAACCCTCAAACAAGAATGAAAATGCTTTAAGAAAAAGAGATGTGAAGAAGCCAGCAAGAAATGGTGATGCTCCCAGTTCCAGCAAAGGCAAGGAGAAAAACCAAGGCTACAATAAAAGAAATCTTGCTCCAAGTAGAAAATCATCTCCAAAAAGAAATGTAGATTATGTCAAAGAGGCAAGAGGCAATGAATATCATCAAAGGATCTCAAGGCAGAAAGGCTTCAGAAGTACATCAAAGAAACCTCCATCTCCCAGGTACCAAAGTTGGTTATTGTTATTTCTTGTTCAAACTTTGGTCATAGGGCAAAAGACTGTAAAGCATCTCATAGAGATAAATGTTATAGTCTTTGACAACCTCCAAGAAACAATTTTACACGAAGAAATCATGAAATCTTATTCATGAACAATGTAGAATCTTCAAGTGTCATAACATTGGTCATATGGCACGTGATTGTAACTTAACATGGACTCTTACACAAGCTAGAACCATGCAAAAGAAGAAAGTTACACAAGTATGGAGAAGAAAGGAAACACAGTCCAAAAGTCCCTTGAGCTCTCTCGCCAATCTAAGCTTATTTTGACAAGACTCTGCCAAAAGGAGATGGTGCATACAGTTAGGGGGAGCCTGTAATTCTTGATCATTATCGCTGAAGCTATTAGTGAAATGGTCCTTATGAAATCCTTGCTGAACTATATTAACATTCATTCTTTGATGAAGATCATGTTTCAGGAGTCATTTCATGGGCTTCCAAAAAATAGCCTATTGTAGCATTGTCTACAGCAGAGGCAGAATATGTGGCAGCTACAACAGCATGTCAAGCAGTTTGGATGTGAATGATGTTAAAGAGCATATGCCAAGAGCAAGCAAAAGGAACTATAATTTTAACCCAACAGTTGAAATTAAAGGAGAGCATTGAAATTGTAATTTCGACTGTGTGCCGTGCAACATTTATTTTTGAAAAACCGCCTGAGAATTCTTCGTTTTTTCTGTTCTCTTCATTTTGCGATGCGATCAAATCGCAGATCACTATCGCACATTAACCAGTTGCACCCCTATGTATTCTGATTGCGATTTCGTGATGTGATCTGATTGCATATCGCAAATCGCATGATTCAACGGTTATGGCAGCGGCGACACATTTTTTTGTTATCGAAAGGACCTCCGTATGACTCACAATTACCGTATGTCTAAATTGTATTTCAAGGATGATTGAAAAGTTGGATGGACGTGGAGTAAAATCCATGAGAAGTAATTTATCACATTAATTACGGTTGGTAAATGTAGGTAAATTTCTAATTTTCTTATTTTCAATCGACGGAGAGTATGGAACAAAAAAAAGGGTAATATGAGTTTTGTTTTGTTGTTGTTCATTATATATGTACTACATTAGACGCAACAGAGTGTAGGGTTTTGTTGACATGTGAAAAACGTAGCAGCGCACATGTAACGGGAAAAACTCGCCGCAGCGTGAAAGAATGTTTAGTTGTTGTTTGTTGTGAACTTGCAAAGGGAGCACATAGTGCAACTATAGTTGTTGCTCGCTGAAATGCAAAGAATACAGAACAGTGTAGAAGTGTGAAGTGAGGGTAGACAAAGCAGTGCCAAGGAGAAATTTTATGCACATCAGTGCGATTGTAATGGTGTAGTTGTTCATTGAAAAATGAGAGGGAGCACGCAACAACGTGTGTTATGTTTTGTGGTTGCCCGTTGAGTGAAAACGAAAGGGAATTTGCAGCAGCAAATGTAATGTAATGTTTTTTTGTTGTTGAACATATGTAATGGGAATGCGTAACAACGCATGTGCAATGTTTTGTTGAGAGTTTTTTAGTTAATGCACAACAGTGAAGAGGCAAAGCAACAACACAAATGAATGAAGAAATTTTTACACACAATAGTGTAAAAATTTTCAATAGAGAATGAATATTTTTCTGAAGAGACACTAAAGTTTATTTTTGTTTTGGAACTGCATGTGAAGCAGTGTTTTGTGTAATCCCTCTATGAGAAGAAGGTTTTTTCTGTAACAGTTTTCTTTTGTTAATAAAAAAAAATAAAAATTGTATGTATGTGAAACTCTGTTCTCAGAAAACAATTTTAGTTTCTCCTGTGTAAAGAAACAGGGCATTATTCTCTATTCGTTTTGTTCTGGAATTATCAAAAATTCCCCACAACTGAGGTGCCAAAAATTCCCCACTACTGAGGTGCCAATAATTACGTTTCACTCATGACATATGCTTGTCACTATTAAATTTGGATCTCTAGAGTCATGGTTTAACAAACAAACGAAGGAGCCAATAATTACTTTTCACTCATGAAATATGCCCGTCAATATTATGCAAGTATTAAAATTTTGTTCTCGGATAACAATTTAATGGTCTTTTTTTATTTGACCCGTATTTGATTTTTCCTTCGTCCTCTAATATTTTAAGACAGGTAGTATATTTTGGTTCATTCTCACCCCTTTCTCCGTAATTCTCCATCAAAGACTGAATTTCAGATGCAGTCCAATCTGTCTATACAAACTGGGAAAGCAATTTCAAAGACTACAAACGTGGAATTTAATTTTATGATCGGGTCAAATGTCGAATTTAATTTTATGATCGGATGAACTTTTTATTTGGCTTTTTCCTTTTTTCCCACTTCTACGTTCTTAGGTTCTTGTAATATTAAGTCTGGGTTGTTGTAAATGCTTCCACTTCTAGGTTCTTATAATATTAAGCTTAGCTTATGGTAAATGTTAAGTTTAAGTTAATTTCCATGTTTAATGAAATAATTACTTAAAAAAAAAGTTCATTTATTGTTGTGTAAAAAGTGCTTTACAATTTAGGAGACGAGGGAGATATTATCCCGTGGTAAATAAGTATAAATATTTAAATGTCTTTTCAATATGGGAAAGAAATTATAGGAGAGATATTATAGTGTTTATAAAATAAGCATTAAATAATAATAATAATAAAATATATTATCATTTCAATTAAAAGAAATAACAAAAGTAATAAATTATTTTAATGTAATGTTAATAAAACTTTAATAAATTCGATGAGGACGATGATGGTGGAGGTGGTGGTGATGACGGTGGTGGTGGCGGCGATGATGACGATGAATATTATTGAACCTTAAAAATGTAAGAGAACAATTGAGATTCTTTAACATTTTATTGCTATGATAAAAAAGAAGGGAGGGAAGGGTACCTAGATAACCATAGTTTTGTTGACTTAACAATTGAAGAAGGTTGGTAGTGTGGAAAAGATTTAGAAAATTAGAACAGATGCACAAAAGAGTTGGGCAGTCCAAGAGAAAGTGTTTTTCATCTTCAACCCTCTTAATATCACAAAGGTGACAAACTCTTTGATCCCAAGGTGTCCCGGGGAAACGCCAATGCACGATCTCGCTTTGAAGCTCATAAGAATTAGTTCTAATATTGGAAATCTTCATTTTCTTCTTAGCACTTGTCAAATACAAAAATATAATTGTGGTTTTCAAGATTGGGGTTGATCACCTTCTTATAATACCTCAACTTCCTCTTTCCCTCCAACTCCTTATCATCCGACAATGTATCTTTAAATTTGGAAGCAATAATATTTTTAAAGTTGGAAGAACAATTTGTTATTAATGTCAAAGGATGACTTTATGAAGATAAGAATGCGATAGACACAAAGAGCACATTAAGCCCTTTCCAATGAGCTATAACATGCCTCCCCACTCCTCTCTAGTAAGGAGAAATGATTTTTTTAACTAGAGAAATCAATAAGTTTGTCCCCCTCTTCAAGTCGATCTACCTTGAGATTAAATCAACTCCCCAATAGACGTGGGTTCAATACATGGTTAAATTAGTATAAATAAGGCACCATTCATCATCATTTTCTCATCCAACTCAGTCAACAAAGAGAAGATAAAGAATGTCAGGCCTGATGTAGAGAGATAAGGTTCATATCTCACGAACCAAGAGGATAGTTAAGGGAAATTACTTTTTTTTTTTATCTCTGGTTTTTAGTGGGTTTCTGATCAATCCTTTG
Source organism: Pinus taeda (assembly GCA_000404065.3). Lineage (NCBI taxonomy): Eukaryota > Viridiplantae > Streptophyta > Pinopsida > Pinales > Pinaceae > Pinus > Pinus taeda. The sequence goes on from APFE031528214.1 coordinate 44,007, forward strand.
AAGCTATCTTGTTCTAGCATTTTGTGGAGAAGAATCTGAATGTGTATATATCTTCCTTTCTATTTTGAACTCAGACTTGTTTAACCTCAGAACTTGACCTTTTAAACCACATATTGCAATCACCATGGAGCTCTGAATTCAGCCTTAATTGTGTGACTTTGGACCTATGATAAGACAGGAATCTGTGGTTATTTCAAACTGCAATTTCAACTCTCCTCTGTGGATAGACTCGACCTTCTGAAGCCTGATTTGAATCTATAATTTAGCCCTCTATGAAACCTTCATACCTAAGGCAAGAGAAAAATTATACATAAGGAGGGGATATTACTCAACCTCCTTTTAAACAAAAGTTGGCCTATGTTTTTACCAATTTTGGAGGCAACTTTGGATCACTTATAAAATCAAACCTTGTTAAGTGCCTTGGACCAAATTTTAGTCAGACTTGTAGAGATTTGAAAAAGAATCGTTGATGCAGACCTTAGGGCGGTCTAATTGAAGCAGACTTCCTGAGACTTTTGGAGTAACCCCTCCTTGAATATTCTTGATGAGTTTTGCAGTAGTCTTGTAGATTAGTATTTGGAGTACCCCTTGAAGAAGCCTTTGGTGCATTCAGGAGCAATTCATTTTGTAGACCTTGGCCTAATTTGGAAGAAGATATTGAGCCAGTTCTTGATGAGATTTAGAGATAATTTTGTGACATTAACTTTGAGTAGACTATTGAAGAATTTTGGAGTAGAATCGAAGGCACTCTTAAGAAGATATTGAATAGACCTTATAATCTTCCTTTATAGTAGATTTGAAGAAGATCATGTAGACCAATTGAAGGAGTTCCCTTGAAATTATTCTTGATAATCTGTTAGAGTAGTCTTGAAAGTTATTTTAGGATAGAATTTGGTGACATTATTGAGCAAACTCAAAGAGAAGTGGAGTTGAATATGTAGCCTTTGTTAAAGCATTGAAATCTTCTTAAAGCGACTTTTGAAACTAACCTAAGAGGATTGGAGTCACCATACAGGGTTGGATCCTTATGAGAGACTAGGTTGGAGCCTAGATTTATATTGAGGATTGGAGTCATCAAATAAGGTTGGAGCCTTGAAGAAGTTGGATATTTTGTTGTACATGTTGAAGAGGATTGGAATCCCCACTTTCTTTATTAATAAAAAAAGTTTTGACTATTTATGTGTTCTGGTATACTATGCTTCTAATCAAAATATTAATTAGATAATTAAAAATTGAAAAAAATACTAAATCATCCCCCCTCTTATCAATTCCAACAATTGATATGAGAGCTAGTTCCTTCAAGCACAACCTAATAGATAGAAGGTAGATCCTGGGAACACAAATGGAAAAATTAGCAACTAAAGGCTCTAAACGTTTTGAAGATATCTTCTTGCCTCACTGATGAAATCATAAGTAAATCAGGTTTACAAAGCTCCATTGTTCGATGGAACAAATTACGTGTCATGGAGCAACAAAATGGAGTATTATTTGATGGGTTTAGGATATAAGGTATGGGTTTATTATTATTATTTCAATTATTTTTAATGAATTAAGAATAATTTTGCATGGTTTTACTAATGACAATTTAGCAAGTTCAAGTTGTTGCAGTTTTGTCAAGTTTTGGTAGCTATCTCCATGGTTGAGGTAGTCGCATCACTCTAGAAGGAAATATGACACTTGGAATTCATTTCTAGAAGCCCCAATATGGATTTTTATTCATCAAATTTGTTAGGCCCCTATACTACTAGTGTAACTCCTTATTCGTATTAGTACAACCCCCTTATTATATTGTTTTACCCATGTAGTCCCCATATTCTTACTATTGTGCCCCATAGAAGCCCAGTATTATTATTATTGTGCCCTTACATTATTATTGTTATGTCGGCTCTGATTATATTATGACCCCCTAGACTCTTATATATAGAAAGGAGATATTTTCATTTGTATCATCCAAGAATTGTTCATTTGTGTAATGTAAAGGAGGTTTCCCCCACGAACAGGCTAAATTCTAAGTCATTCAACTATCTTTTCTATCTTTTTGTGAGCTGGTTTCATAAAATTTGGTATCAGAGCTTTGGATTCTAGAGTTTCACTTCTCCAAATAGGTCATCGTGGAATTTATGGTATAACTTTTTTTCTGCAACATTTCAGATGCTAAACGAAAAACCCATTTGGGTTGAAATCGTTCTGAAACTCGGGTCCGAAATTAATAGCTTTTTGTGCTATATTTGCGGAGATATGAATTGAGGAAGTTGGCCTTTTTGCAGACTCCTGAATTACATTCCAAAGAGGTGACCTAGGGAAAATAGTCATAACTTTTGATTTGAGCACCAAACTGAAATTTTATAAGAAGTTACACAAAGAGGACAGATTGTAGTTTCCTGTGAATATTTTTCAGATCCTAAGGTCAAAAAAGTGACACATGGCACTTCATACAAGTTCTCTCTTTTGAAAAGGTATATAATCAGGTCATCTTGGGAGATTGTGCATAACTCTTTCTGAGAGAATCTAAATTCGATAAGTCTGGTGGCATTAGAAAAAGGACATAGAGGGCTACTGCAGGTCACAAGTTCAAAACTTAAAGATTTGAAAGTACAGAGTTACAGTCGTTTCAAGATCAAGCTCCTAAAATCAATAAAAGGCGAGATGAGGAAGTTTGATGACAAGGATCCAGTAAATTGGATACTACAGATGGAGAAATATTTTGATCTACATGGTGTACAACTATTACAAAAGGTATGTATTGCATCCTCATATTTAGAACAAGATCAATTGTTTTCGTATAAAGGGCTTTGTTCTCGTCAACAACATGTTACGTGGTCAATTTTCATGGAGGAAATTATAGCACATTATGAGAATACAAAGAACAACACCTTCTTTAGAGCAACACCACAACAATTGGAAGAAAAAAGATAAAAAGGGCTTGGTTACAAAGTGGAAAGAAAAAATATGGCAACAAGTAATTCTACCCCTCACAACTATAAAGATGGATGTGTTGTTTCTTCTAGCCTTCTACAACCTACAAGAGTTACACCACAACAATTGGAAGAAAAAAGAGAAAAATGGGTTTGTTACAATTGTGATAGCAAATGCACTAAAGTTCATAAGTGTGTTGAGAAGAAATTATTTTACATAGAGTATGAAGAGGATGAAGAAAAGGATCAAGAAACATCAAAAGAAGAGGATATACACGAGGATCCAACCCCAGAGATAGAAGAAATGAATCAGACCATATCTTGTAAAGCATTGGCAGGAATTA
>APFE031528214.1:56175-75817 GCA_000404065.3 Pinus taeda
CCCCATGGTTGAAATCATCATGTTGAATCCTATTGGTTCTTATAAATTTTATTTTGGTTGTACATTTTTCTTAGGAGGCTCATTTTAGACCTCAAAATTCCTCTAATGGAAGTCCTAAGAAGGCCAAAATATCACAGGTTAGAGCACATCGGAACCCGATATCAGAGCATTAGAGCAAGTTGTATCGAAGGTCAGAGGATATCATTATATGGAAAGGATGAATATTAGAATATTGGAGCAGGTGATATCGGAGGCTATAGACCATCTGAATATCAGTGGTCAGAGCATATCCAAATATCATAACTTCTTAACATTTGTGTTTTGATAAGTTACGATATTTTGTGTTGTTGATATTATTAAAAGCGCCAAGGGATGCTTAGTAGAATTAACAAAGGACTTTGTTGCAAAACCAGGGCTAGTCAAGACTCTTTCTCTCTCCTTCGATAAGACAGATGGCAACAAGTGATTGATCCTTAAGAGCTGAAGTGGCGACTAGCATCATCATGACATGACAGTGCAATGTACATGTGGCAGCCTATTTTGGCATTTTCGGTGATTCAATGGGGCAAATCAAAGTGACATGTGTCACCACTCAAGATTCACCACATGTAGAATTAATGTCAGCATATTGGAGGTCAGTATATTGTAGGATGAGGAATTTATAACTCCTGTGAAAATAGACGTGGAAAAAGTTACGATATATAAGGGCTCTGGTATTATCTAGCACATCATCGTATGGAGATAAAAGAAACCAAGGGCTAAATAGAGGAAGCTAAGCTGCAGTTGGGATTTTGCAGAAGTTACAATAGGGAGGGGCTCTGATATAATTCTACAGTGGTAAGCTAAGAAGATGGTCACAGGCCTAGTTGTATGAGAAAGTAAATGCTTAGGGAGCTAAGTGCCAAGGGGGATAAGGATATTGGAGCTGTGTAATATCATAACATTTTGTTTGTTGGAGCTACGATATGTTGGGGCTTTGATTAAATATTATAGTGATTTAAATGGATGAATAGGTCGCCAGCTGAAGATTAAATGGAGATTGATGGAGTTGGTTTATGGAGTCTACTGTATCTGCAAAAAGTGTTAAGACAAGGCAACAAGGGCAATAGTTCATAGAGAAGAACTGAAGAAATGGGGAAATAATTCAGTTGGTTCGCATGCATGAATACTATAGCTAAATGAGGAATGGAGTGGCCATTCCTGAGTCTTGTAGAGTGTGCAGTTTTCCTGAGATTAAATTCTCAATATGGAAGATTACGCAAGAAGTCACTAAATAATTCAACAACTCATCTTTTTGTTTAATGCCATGATAGAGTTCAACCAGCAGACATAACAACATTAGGAGGAACCATATTAACGTACACTCGAGAAGTATGGACACGAGTAGTAGAGACATCATTGTGCAGTGTGCATTAGAGGATCAAAACCATCCATTTCCATCGAGCAATGTGGGGAGTAGAATGTATTATTGATTAGCTAAGCAGTGAGAGAAGAGTTAGTATTTTGAGGCAAACAATGAGAGTAGAGCTGAGGTGTGTGCAACAAAGATTTTGTGCGAGAGAAGGCTAAGTATTGAGGATGTGTTTCTATGAACAGAGGGAAAAGAGAAGCTATGTGAGACAAATGGAGTATGTGGAACAACAGTGGGCCAAGAGGAATTTTTTTTTTTTGCAACCAACCATATTGGCATTTTCTATAATTGTATATGCCTATATTTTCAGTTTGAAAATTGTATGGAATAGTAGAATAGTGGCAAGAGTAGGTTGTAGCCTACATTTAGAATAGTTTAATGCCTCTTGGAAAGTTGGTGCTTGCTAACCTAAGGGGGTCGGGGCCTCCTATGAGTGGGTGCTCACAAAAAAATGATGTAATTAAGTAGGTACTTAAATTACATCATAAAAAAACAACAAATTGGTGGTTTTTTCCCTTTGGATTTCCACGTGAAAACAACGATGTTAAAATGTGTATGTTGCTCATGTGATTGGTTGTATGAACTATGAATTCTTAAACTTGATGCTCACTTTATTTATGAATAAATTCTCTCATATGTAACAAAAAATATAAAGGACTAAAAGAATATTCAAGAAAATATTTAAGAATCTCACTATTACTGATTCACCCCCCCCCCATCCTTAGTAATTCCTAATTCCAACAAATACATCTCTATTCATCAAATTAATGTAAGCAGGCATAAGGGGTTTTTAACATATTACTTTCCTTAGAGAAGAATACTGTGTGCATGTGTGTTATTTCTCATTGCATGGTTGTGATTGATGTTTTAAATTGTGATTTGAATTCTGCAGAGTAGTAGAGAAGGACCGTGTCTTGTGATTTAGCTTAAAATTTCATGAGCAGTTGCAACTCTACAACATAATTTCTACAGTGATTGTTCCAAGCGTACAAGCATAAATAGAGAGTATCTGACCATTTTGATTTTTGAGAAATCTCACATAGCTTGCTGGATTGATATTTCCCCTATAGGCACCATCAAACTTAAGCTTAACAAAGAATTCTGTAGGGGGGATTAGGATATGGGATTGATAGCTGCTTGAGATTTCATTGCTTCTCTAACGAATATATTCAACTAGAGAGTAATAGTTCATTAAGTAGGGCTCTTTCTGAAGGAGGTAATTCCGAATCTTGGGAGATCCTTTGGATGGAAGAGATTGTCCCTTGAGTATGAAGAAGAATTTAACTATAGATATTTTCCTCTAAGGAGTTTGTTTCTTTGAAAATGCATGCATCCCTTTCTTTCCAAACTCGCTAAAGTACGAAACTTGGAGCAATTTTCCAAGATTTGTTTAGAATAGGAATATTGTAGGGGGTCTTCATCCAACTTTATAAAGGTTAATAGATTGAGTTTGAAGCAAAATATTTGAAAGGTATTCTCTAATTGGTATCAGATTACCAAGGAAAAATAACATGCCAGAAACAGATTTTCCATTGATTCTATGTTCTACCAACAAAGGAGGCATATTGAAGGTCCAATGAATCCTTTCTTCTGTAGATTTTTCCAAGTAAGTGTTTTATTTTTCATGAGGAGACCAAGGAAGAAAATTTATCTTTGACTAGTGTTTTAGCTTCCAAAGGTGCTTCGAAGAGGAGTTCGCCATATTTTGTTGAATTTCAATGAGGAGTCAACATGCCCCGTTAAGATTAAAATTTACTGAGTCGTTATATCCACCTCATAATATGTCTGGGTCTAAGAGTACAACAATGTTCTAGGTAGTTATTTCCTACAGACAAAAAAAATTCTCTTATGTATGTACCTGATCTTGGTCCTAAGAGTGGAGTTGCCAAGGATTCCATCGAGTGTGAAGGTGAGAATAGTCTCAATGGTGAAATACAATATAAATACCCTGACTCAAATGTTGAGTTGGAAGATGGAGAGAGTTAGGGAAGGAGGAGAGTCTTTGTCATTGATTCTAAGAATATTCCTAAACAAGGGAGTGCGACCTTCTCTTATTTCCCAAAAACAATGGTGTTGAATGAGAGATCTATTGGCAAAGGCATCATTTTAAATGTAAGAAACCTTAGTATTCCCAGACATGCAAACTATTTGAGATGGCTAGGTATGGGGAGAGTATTTTCTTGACCAGAGTATGCTCCAAAGAGAATAGAGAGCCTCTATCCATCTCCACCAAGTTTTAGGACATAGAACTTTGCTGATGGTTTTCGTGTCCCTGTGACTTAGACATCCCACCACTTTGGATTGGCATATTTTTTGCAAGACTACTAAAGCCCTCTTTTTTTAGAGATTGGCTACCCCTAAAGGAAAGAGCATTGTAGGCTACATAATATATTAAGAATATATTTAGGGGCAGAAAGAGAAGAAAAAGTATAAGTGAGAAGAGATTGAAGAACTGACTTTAGCAAGACAGAGTGACCAATAAAGTTTAAAGCCTGAAAATTCCAATAGGAAAGCTTAGCTTCAAATTTTAGTAGAAGGTCTTCATAAACCACGTTTATGAGAGGGTGAGCAAGGTTCCTAAATATTTGGATGGAAGAGAATTCTTCTAGAAACCTGGGAAGCATGAAATGAAGAGTTGAACTACTTCAGGAGTGTATTAAAGAAAAAAAATGAGATTTAATTTTATTGATATCTTGTTGATGGGTTAGAATTTACCACCAACATCTAGGGGATGTTTGAGGTGTAGAATCCGAATTAGACTCTACATCGTTTGGTTTAGGGAACTCATTCGTTATTTAGGCCTAGATATTGTATAATTGGTTGAATCTGCCTTCAGAAAAGGAAGGGAATATCAACTAAATAGCACGTATAAACTTCAACAAACACAAGTGAGTAATTGATGAATGCTTCATAAAACAAATACCATAAATAGAAATATTAGAACTTCAAAACATGTATCTTAAGTAAAGCATCGTTAGCAAAACTTCAAATAAGACCACACATATCTAAAGGATAAACTTAACAACCAACAATGAGTTCGAGATGGCTAAGCATTTACAAACACAATTGAGTGAAAAATCTACAATAATAATACACCGATATCAATAAAGCAGTTTATCAACATAAGCATAGAGTCAACATATCATATACCATCCATGTGTTGTAAAGGAAAACTCATAGCAATGGAAGATACATGATGAGGTAGTACACCAAAGCTCATAGGAACCTCCAATTCATCAAGCTAATAATATTCATGGCATCAAAGTACAAAGCCTTCATCCTATCCAACAGTGGAAATCTACTATTACTCCTTGCTTTTATTAGAAGAGCACAAATTCTGAAAGAAATATGTACAAACATAAGTCAAACCTAAAAGTCCTCTTACATTATTCCATGAGGGTTTATTTATAGAAAAGAGGGTTACTTTTGGTCTACCCTTGAGTCTTAGACTTCCTCATGACCTTTTGACTTTGCCACGAACTTTAGACTTCCTCATGACTCTTCTAATTCCTACTTTTTTCTACTCTATCCTATCTTTTTAATCTCAATAAAATAAGCTAGTTCTATCCTATCAATTTTGTGATAGATAATTCTGGAACATCTAAGTGTAACTACTCCATGAGGTAAGTGTGTCAAAGATTTTATTCAATAGCTATTGGAGATATCTTTTGCTACTTGTCATCATACCTATGCATACATTCAAGGCCATCTGGACTGAGGGTAGTTATTTTTACATTGCTTTAATTGGCTAGAGTCATTAACTTCATGTACATCCTCACTGGTTCCACGACATACCATGTAATGTTTTCCTTTGTAACTTGTAGGTCACTTGAGTTGGTATCTTTCCTGAAAGTGTCGATAAATGCTTGAACCTCCTATAGGATGTCCTCCTGCTTCTTCACTTCTCCAACCTCCCCAATATAAGAAACGCCATGGTCCTTGATCATGGAGTCCTATCTACTCTGAAGCCACCTCTAAGAAGAAAGAACCTTGTACACATCTCTAGCTATCTTGTCTCGTGATTGCATCTTAATGTGTAGTTGGACTTTATCATTCTGGGTGGTGATCCAATATTTCCATGGGATAGCTATCGATGCCTATGGATACTTGTTTGTCCACTGATGAATATTGTTTAGAGTTATAATTACATCTTTTAGCATGGATGATTTTTATTTTATGTTGGATTGTATGGCCAGGATAGGGGCCACAGTATGATGCAATTTTGAGATATATTCATAAACCATCACCATGGCTCCTCTTAGGGTTTCAGCCTCTTCCTTGATTGTGGCTTTTAATTCCTTCATGCTCTAGTGGTCTAAGAGAAGTGCTACATTCTCTTATTCCATCCTCCTTCTATCTTCTTCTACTCCTACGTCTCTTTTCTTAGATGCATAGAGATTTCTTTGGAGTTCTACAATTTTCTTTCTCATTCTGCCAAAATTTAGCTTAGTCGCGGTCACAAAGGTGGTCTCGACTGAGGCAATCATCTCAGGGTTTACTATAGTATCTAGGAAAATTTCCTTCTTCGTGGTCATGGACAAAGGTTGTGCAAGATTCCTAGAATAGTATTTCCTCCTTTCCTACATGATCTTGGAATTGACTTGAGCGAAGGTATGCTTGGTTAGGTATAGGACTTCATCCTTAGCATCATTAGGAATGCGTAACTACTTGAGAGGAAGATTCCCTTTGGCGATGGGAGTGGACACGAGAACATCTAGCGGAGGTAGTTCAACTTTCTCACTGAACTGCTATTGTTTTTCAAACTCTTGTTGAGTTTTCTTGTTGGTCTCTTCCTTTCTTTTTCTTAATTCCTCTTCTTCCTCTCTTTTATTTTATTCCTCTTCCTTCCTCCTTTATTCCCCATCTAGTGTCTTTTTTTCTTGTTCTTATTGCTCTTGTTTCTTCTTGATCTCTTCTGCTTTTCTATGTTTCTCCTATTTTTTTGTTGTTGTCTCTTCTTCTCTTCTTCCTCTTGTTCCCTCTTATCCTCTTTCTCTTTCACTCGTTCCTCCTCTAATGTTTCTTCCTATTTTCTTCCTCTTGTAGCTTCTTCTCAAGTTGATCTTCAAGTTATTAGTCTCCTGACTTATGTGTCCGCCTGCGTTCTTATTCTCTTTTTCTCTTGAGCTCTTGCTTCTGCTTTTCCAAGGTTGCATTTCTCTGCTCCAATGTTTCATCATCTTCACTTTCATCTTGGTCACTTGGAGAATCTTTTGCCTCTTCACCTTTGTGTTTCTTTAATTTCCCCTCTGCCTTTTGTTGTTATTTCTTTCTCTTAAGTGAGGTTTACCTTTCTTGTAAGCTCACATTTTATTGGGAATTATCAGCTTGCTTGTCAACTTTTTCTTGTTGTTCACTTTGGTTGAGATCCCTAGTTGCATTGTACAAATTTCTATTTTTTTCTTCGTGAGTGTGCTTGGTGTGTGGGTAGGACGATTTTAAATTGGCTTTATTGTTGTGAGTTGCTAAAACTGTTTTGAGGTCATAGGTGTGCTAGTTCAAAGTTAGAAAATGGAACCCCTTTATCTCCTTAGCTTCTGCCTCCACTTCTTTGAAGTTTTCAACTGTGTAAGCTTTGATATTAAGAGGGAAGGATGGTTACAGTTTCTTCTTCTATTTTCTTAGTGTCTTTGAGAAGCCTTGGGTCATTTGATAACATACTTCCTACATGAGCAATTTATCTATGGAAAATTGAGGAAGTGCATTAGGGGCTTTCTATGAGCCAAAGACCCTAATAAATGTTCCCCCTGGATAGGGAAATAGTCTACCACTTTAGCAAGAGTCTTCATGGCCCTCTTCGACATGCAAGGAGAGTCTTACCCAAAAATCAACTGGTATAATGGTGTGATAAACGTTTCAGAGGTAGATCCATGTACACTCTTGTAACCTGGGTTCTAGAAGATCTTATAGTGCTAGTATATAGGCTTCATCACAATTGTGGTCCAGTTGTAGCTCCAGTGATCAAAATGGCATCTCGCACAAACTACATCCAATAGGTATGAGGCGATGTAAAACTCTGACAACTGGCCCACCGCAAGATGATTGGCTGCAACTATATTAGTCCTTAATGCAGAAGCTAAGATGTTGACCTAGTTGAAAAATGTACCTCTAATGGTGGAAACATACATGATAGGAACCCATGTCTTGTGGAAGGTGTCGATGTTAGCCCTACCATACAACTGATTCATCATGGTGACAATAACTTGGTAAACCTTTTTTTGACCCTTTGTATTATACACTTGGTCAATATTTACCTAGGACATGGATGGGTCTTGCCACCAATGCCTCAAACTTTCCTTGGTTGGAATTACAAAAATTGATAGCCACCAGGTGTTAAATGATTCCCTTTTTCCTGGAAATCTATAGTAAGTAGCAATGTCCTCTAAAGAGATAGTTGCAAATGTTGTACCTGCATTATCCCTCACAACCCATCGATCATGTGTCTATGTTTTGTATAATATAATCAATAGTCTCGACACATGGAAAGATAAGAGGATGTGAGGCCACTTTGTGGAGCCTAGGCCTCTTGACATTGATATACACCTAGAAATCCCCCTAGTCTTCATGGATGTATTATTTATAGAACTTTCCATAAATATCTAATCAAGAGAGATTGGTTCTCTTATTAAGGTTGCACGTGGTGTTCCTATATATACGAGGTGATGGGACCTTGTATATTTCCCATATGTTGTTTTTATATCTTTTGCGGGAATACTTCATTATCGGAGGTGCCATCTAGCCAGAGAAAGAGGAGATCAAGATGCACTCAAGATCACCACTCAAGATCAACGTCGCCTGGTATGTCCAATAAATAGTCCCACGATGAGAGAGATGACATGAATAATAAATCCTAGGAGAAAAACACAAATCACAGTTTCAAAGTTCTTGGCAAGTCCCTGGGAAAGAATTCTGTCTAAAGGGTTGCAAGGGTTGCAAGGGTTGCATAGTCGCGAGGTCGCAAGGTTGCAGTGAAGATGGGTCGCAAATTTGTGAGGTCGCAACATCATGTATTGTTTCCTATCACATATTTTAGTCATGTGACCTATTCCTCAGGGCATATCAGAAAAGGGAATGAGGCTCAAAATGAGTCCCTGGGGACCCACTAGACTAGATAACCTGATCCCTGAGGGGGGCAAGCTTGCTCGGGGAAGATATGGGGCTGAGTGAGTGAGCTTAAATCTATTTGGGAGGAAGAATAAGTTAGCTAAGGGTTTTGGAGTAAAATGAGCCATTAAACTTGGATAAAAATATCTAGATCAAGAATATGTAGGGCTAGGGCAGAGAAATGGGACAAATTCTAGTAAGGAATGATAGCTAGGAAGGGGAAGGGTCACTTGGTTGGGTCATGCGCTTTCTCCAAGTCGCTGAGCCTCTTCATCTTGTGAGCGACCAAAATGAAGTGATCAAATGGCTAGCAAGGTAACGTAGCAGTGCAGGGTCACAAAAGTTGCCCAGTCGCATAGGGATATGTTTTAGCCTTTTGTAACCTAGCAACTTACGTGGGAGGTTGTGAAGTCACAAGATCATTTGCTCACAAGTTGTTTGCTTCAGGGTGTTTGTGACCTTGCAAAATTGTGTCCTCATCACATGCGAGGTCACAAAATCATAAAGTTGCATGAGAGTGAATGGTCGCAAAGTTGTTACTTGCGACTTAACGATTTGACTTGGCCAAAATTGAAATAGGTCACATTGTCACAAGTTTTAGGCTCATGAGATCTGACTTGATGCGACCTATGATTTGGGAAGAAAATAAAACTTTGAATCTCCAAGAGTTAGACTTGTGACGAGATCACAAGGGTTTTGGCCAAATGATGAGGTTTTGGAAATAAGAGATAGACACAGACATAGTGCAAGGGCTCCAAAATTTTGAAAAGTCAGGAATTTTTTAAGGTTGTTGCAATGACTACAACAATTGGCGATTTTCTGGTAGAAACTTAGTATCTCTTCTTACACTTGATCTCGAGATGAATTAGACTTTTATGAGTGCTTTCTTCAATATTGTGAGTCCCACTAATGCTTCTAGGTTTCCCCCTAATATTGATCAACAGTCCCTAGCTACATAGACTTAGCTTGTTACCACATAGAGTAAAGACCTTCCTGATGGTTCGATATATGGTTCAAGATAATGATATGAGATGTAAATTTTTTTGGTATAGAAGTTATATATCTCTAGTGTTTCTCTACTTCTAGTGAGCCTGAATGGTATCCCAATAGTGTCACTACCTAAAAATCGTAAACGTTTCTCCGCTACCAACGAGCCTGGAAAGTACCCTGGCAGAGTCATTGCATTGCCTCTTTGCACAGGAAGCCTTTATCAATCCTTTTGCACTTATATGATTCAATTCATGTGCTTATTGACACTTATTCATATGGCATTCATTATCCTATGTGGATGAGGGATCTTGACCTATTTTACTTGCAAGAGAGTTTGTTTCTAGTTTTTTAGAGACTTTATTATTTTCCTAAAATATGTATGCTCATTAAGGATTTTCCTTTCCCCTTCTCGAGCCATCCGGATAAAATGATTCATTCAGAACTTATAGCCAAGTCAACAGTATGGAATAAGTGTTGAAGGATAGGGTACCCATGATGACTAGATTTCCTCACTAAAATATATTTCAACACTCTACCTTCATTGTGACTTTAGGGCCGGTGAAGTGTAGGCACAAAAACAAACGCAACTCAACCATCGGTGTAGAGGCTACCTCAACCCTAGGGTGTCAAACCAGAATAAAATTATAGAAATTTTATTTGGGGAAAAAACATTATTAGAGGAAAAAAATAAAAGGCAGAAAGAAGGTGAAAGGGTAAAGGCAAAGGAGGGTCTAAACTAAGAAAATATGGAAAACAAAAGGAAGGAAACTATAGTGCATGGGTGGACAAATAGTTGCGGGAAATGATGAATGAAATAAAATTTGAGGTCATGGCCATTTATAGGAAGGGGTTCAACCCTCTCTTCTAAGGTCCACAATATGTAGATATGCTCACCAATATTTTCCTTAACCTAGAAGGGACCAATCCACAAGGCCTGAAATTTGGTATGTTTACCTTTGTCCTCATGAGCCTTATACCATTTGAGGACTAGGTCACCCACATTGAACTCATTACTCCCTGCATATTTATTATAAAACCATCTCTTGATTTGGCTTTGGTGAATGACACACTTCTCCCTAGCCTTTTTCCTTTCATCTTCTAGCTTGAGGAGGGTGTCAATTCATTTTTACAAGGTAGGGCAAGGGGTACCTTACGACTCTTGCAACAACTAGAGAGAGGAAAGGTACAAGTTGGGTAGTAAGGTGGATGCTTTCCCACATACTATAAAATAAGGGGATGTTCCAAGAGATGGTTTTGGGGTGACTCGGTCGGCCCATAAGGGATTTTTCAGGGCATTGTGCTAGTTACTTTGCTATGACAGCAAGGTTTTCTTGATAATGTAGATTAGGTTCTTGTTGGTGGATTTTTCTAGCACATTGCGCTCAAAGTAATAGTTAGCTAAATGTTTAACAATGTTATTTTCCAAAAAAAATCATGTAACCTTAAAGACGAGAAATAAGTAGCATTATCAAAAACAAGGGAGGTTAGAACATTGAACATGGTCATGATGTACTGATTGAAAAAAGATATTACCTATTTGTTGTTGATTTTTTGTAAAGGAATGTCTTCCACCCACCTTGTGAAATAGTATGTAGCCATGAGTATATACCTAATTTGTTTTGATGAGTCTGGAATGATCTCCCCAATGACATCCAGTCCCCACTATTGAAAAGGTTCCTCTACTACTATAGAATGGAGAGGCACGACTGACCGAGATTGTCTTCCATCATACTTTTGAGAAATGGTGAATTTTTAGCATACGTGTGTGCGTCTTTGAAAAGGCTAGGTCAGTAAAACCATTCCCTCATTATCATATGTGTAGTAGAATCGCCAGCGTAATGGCCTCCTACCAGCCCATTATGTAGCTCCTTTAGAACCTGCTTGACTTCTTCAAATTCTAAACATATGAGTAACATGCCATGGTGGTGTTTATGAAACAAATTTCATTTTATTAATTAGTAGGATGCAACCTTTTCTATCTGGCAGACAAGGTAGGAGGTAAGGTCCCTTTCCCCAAATATTGCTTCAGATTAGCATACCAAGGTGAAGAGTCATGTGCAATGGTGAGTTCAATTTTGTACATCTTGATCTTGTGATCCCATCCTTCTGATTCTTTGTTTTTGTAGTCTACGGATTTAGTGGTTAATTTACATAGCCCATGCCCTTTAACTGCATGATCAAGCTTGAACTCCAAGTCATATTATTAGAGGTATGTCATCTAGTTGGCCCTTCTTTCTCCCAGTTCTTGTTGAACAAATAGTGACCTAACAATAGGGTGAGGGACATACACCATCACATGGTTCTTGAGAATGTAGGGTCTAAAATGTTTCACTGCTTCGTAGACCACATACATGTGTTTATCTATGTTTGGGTAATTGATTTTTATGCCCTGTAGTCATGCAATCATGAAGGATATGGGCAACTCATCATTATTACTATCCTTCTGTGTAAGCACAGTGGCTAAGGATGAATCTGAGGTGAAAGTGTATAGAATGAAGGCCTTGTTGAAATCAGGGTTGTACAGAGAAGGGGATTCTGCGATGGATTTCTTGGTACGATCAAATTATTCCTTCTCTTATTGATTCCATTTAAAAACCACGTCCTTCTTTATCATATTTTGCAGGGGCTTAATGATCTGGGAAAAATTGGAAATAAATTTGCAAAGAAGGTTATTTTACCCAAGAAGTATTGCATACCTTTTTTAACACTAGGGAGAGGGATTTGCGTGATATCTTTTACAGGATCAGGATCGATAGTGATTCCATATTTTTTTATTATGTTCCCAAGGATATTGCCTTCTGATATCACGAATATACTCTTTTCTAGGTTGATAAAAATCTCATATTTTCGGCACAACGGAAATATCTTCTTGAGATGGTGAAGGTGATCGAACCTCTTCTTTGAAAATAGTGTGACATCGTCTAGATAAATGACCATGCTTTGACCCATTAATCCTTTGAAAGTGATGTCCATCGCCCTTTGTAATGTTTCTTATGTTTCTTCAACATTGATAAGGCTGAAGGGAATGCATCGAAATGCACAAGTTCCCAATTCTTTCTGAAGGTCATTTTTAACTGATTTGGTTCCTAACCAACACCTGGTTGTACCCAAAGAAATGATCAAGCAAGGAAAACATTTCTAAACTAGATACTATTTGAAGAATGTGCTCCATGGAGGGGACTAGGTAGTTTTATTTATCTCAATCTCAAATGAGATTCCGGAAGTCAACACACAACCGATTTTCACTAGAGTTCTTTTGTACTGGAACTAAGTTTGAGACCCACGTAGAGTGCCTGACTTTGAAAATAATATGTGCATCCAACAATTTCTTCAAGTCCTTTTGAATGAGGGGCTCTAGCGTAGGATTTAGCTTTCTTAATTTCTGATAGAATGGATTGACCCCTTCTTTTGTAGGAATAATGTGTTCGAAGATTTGGGTGTCATGTGTCTTTAGGTCATCATATGTTGAGGAAACTATGTCCTGATACCTCTTGAATAAGCTAATGAAGGGCTACCTTTCATTAGGGGAACACCTGACACCGAGATTGATAAACTTGCGGTTGGTCTCAGTCTCGAGATTAAATTTCTCATGTGAGAGTGTGGAACTTTGTGTCTTGGTATTTAGTGGGCCGTGGAAACTATTCTGCAGATCAAATAAATTTTACTACATAAGCACACCTATGGGCATAGGGTTTCCCTTGCACTCATTTTATTCCTCTTACAATGTTCTTTCATGTTCTTCCCCATCTTTTGCCACATATTTAAATACCTCAGTGTTTGCCATAAAATATAGTTTCTATTGATCATCAATGAAAACACATAGATTAGTTATGTTATCTAGGACTACAGGTTTATAAACAATCTCAATAGAAAATCCATCACTTAAAGGTGTAAATCTAGCTTTGACATTAGCTAAAGTATCAACGATGACATTATTGATCCTAGGAACATAATTAATACATAAATCTTTAAAGGAAAAGATTAATCACCATACCTCCTACTGATAAATTTTTAGGTGTGGTGATAGACAATGTATTGTGTTTTGTACCTACCTTGTAATGATTTCAAAATCACCAATCACCTTGAAACGTTGAAACTTTAGGTCAATAGATTTATTGAGCCCGAAGATCATCGCCTATACTCTATAGTGTTGTTTGTGCACTAGAATTCTAACCTACAAGAAATTAAAATTTTGTTTTATATGGGGTCCATGAGGATACAACCCGCATCGACTCCATTCTGAGTCTTGGAACCATCATATTATAAATTCCAAATTTCATTTTTGGCTACATATACACTTAACGTGTTTACATATATAGTATAAGTTTAATTAGCATCAGTCAGAGGGCAAGGAAGGAGTTCCAGTTGCATATCAGTTGGGATTGGCGATGTCAAGGCTTGATAGCACCCAATATCGATTTCCAAAAAATAGATTTCCAACTCTTCTTGATAAAAACTAATGGGTTCATTTGAGCCATCAATATTATAGATCATATGCTTCATGTAGGGTTCAGTGTTAACTCTAATCTAGTTGTTCTTGCCCTTTTAAGGTAGCCATAAGTGGGACCAGTCAGTGAAAAAATACCCTTGGAGTTTTCTTGACCAGTCCCTACTAAGAAACAATCCATACACTTATGGAATGTCAACAACAACTATGTCGATGCATTGGTGAACCTTAGAGTCGAAGGACATCCTGATTATCACATTATTTAGTTCACCTAAGGTGGGGACTTGAGACCTATCCAATTGGATGATATTGGCATTTTTTTCTCATGTTGAACGTTTAAATTTTTTCACAGTGACAAAGGATGACATTAGTTGATGAACCAAAGTCGACAAGGAAATTGTGCATGTTGTAGTTGAATATTTGGAAGGTTAAAAGGAACCGGGGATTCAAATCTCTAAAATTTGCATTCTCACCATAAACAATAGATTGGAGGTTGACTAAGGCCCATGACTGACTGGGGGAGCTTATCTTTATAGAAGAGGAAACTTTGCTAGTT
This sequence comes from Pinus taeda, assembly GCA_000404065.3. Lineage (NCBI taxonomy): Eukaryota > Viridiplantae > Streptophyta > Pinopsida > Pinales > Pinaceae > Pinus > Pinus taeda. The sequence continues at coordinate 70,684 of APFE031528214.1, forward strand.
GAAGACGAGGGAGTGAAGGCTTTGAACATTAGTTCACATTGGCTAGCTATCTTGGCGAGTTCATAAAGTGAAATGTTGGCGCACATCTTCTTCGTATCTTCGATGATGTTATATCCCAATTCTGAATGTACAATTCCTTCTAGGGATGCTTGATAAAGTGAAGGCAATTGGGCAGAATTAGCCAATATCTGAGGGTAGATGAGTTTCCCTTTCCACTTGCTAAGGCATCCTTCGAGTTTTGTCTAGATGAACTCTTAGGGATAGGGGTTTATGGTTGACTTACATTGTTAGAAGGAAGGATCCTCCTTAGTAATGCCTTATTTTTCTCTTCTAGAGTAGAAAATGATATCAATCCCTTGCTCCTAATATTATAAGTCTTCGGATGCTTGGGGGGGGGGATTATCACCTATGTTGGCTTATTAGATGGATTTTACCTCCCCCACGTGGATGACCTCAAAATCTAGGATAGCGGAATTGACATTCTCATATGGAAATGTGGTTTCCTCCTCAAGATTGTTAGACTCCTCCTCATCATCTCCAATGTCCTGATCCTTTAGGAGATCGGTCACTACCAAAATCATGTTGTGTATCCATTCTAGACAGGTCTTTTCTGAATGAGAAGCTTGGTGAAAAGTACATAAATTACCCTTACCCAGCTCCTCTACGTTGAAGTTTGTATTAGAGCTTTGAGATGACTTCACAGGGGGATTATTTTTCCTTCAAAAGAAAGGTTTCGTTGGTTTACTTCCTGAAGAGGTCTCGCTAGTCTCCTTTTTCAATTTAGAGACCTAATGAATTAATAGCTTCAATTATTTGGCTAATCCATCGAAATCAAAGGAATCCTTGCCCTTATCACCTGATTTTCTAGTTGATGCTTGGGATTTCTTGTTTGTTGGCTTGGACTCTTCCCAACTGTCATGCTCAGGGATCATATAGATAAAAAATATTTCTCTACAGCATGAGCTTCTGCAAAGTTCTCCAGTAATGTGGCTTTGGCTTCCTATTTGATGAAAACAATGATACCACAGGGGAGCATTCTGGTATAATAGTCAACAATGATACAATCATAAGAGCCACATCTATTGGAAACTTATTCAATATGGTAGTAAATCGTTGGTTAATTTATTTTACCTTTTCCTTCTTATGGAACTTTAATGTGCTCAATTCAATGAGGATCATGGATGGTGTCTTGTCTTCAGAGAACTTAAGAAATTTTTTCTATAACTCCTCCCAAATTTGTATTGATGCCATGGGTAGGGAGAAATACTAGGTCAAGGCATTTTTTTCAAAGGTATGAGGAAAAATCCTGGAAGCCACACCATCATATTGCACTCTCATAATTTGCAGGCTAGGTAAAAATTGTTGATATGGTCCTCAGCCATGATTCCTTTTTCGGGATCAAAATTCGGGAGGTCTTTCTGAGGGAGACAGAGAATATCATGAAGGGGGCATTAGATGCCTAAAGGGGACTAAGTCATCAAGGCTAAAGTTTGTCAACAATTTTCTCTTAGTAGTGGAGAGAATATAATGTGGTTGGCATTGCCCTCAGAAGAACTTTCAATGCCTAACCTAGACCCTTGATTGGTGTGGGGTGGTTGGATGCCATTACCTTAAGGGACCCTCAAATGTCCTAAATCTCTAAAGTTTGTAACATTTCTGAAGTTTCCCAGGTTCCTAGGGAATTTGAAATGCCGCTCATTATAGGGAGGTTCTACATTGTAAATATTAATGTGGTTTCTAATATTCTCATAATTTCCCTACCCCAAGGGCACCTCAGTGTTTCCCCTCAGTGGTTGATTATTAACTCGAGTATATTTCGGAGATTGTTGATTATTCTCTCATGTATTCTACTACCACAATTGGTTATTAACTCCCACAATTATGCTTCTTAGGCCTTCCCTCTTGAATGTTGGGGGGATTTCCAATCCTTCTATCGAGATTCATTCAACGACATCCACATAATCATTCAAAATCATCCCAATCATATGTGGCACCGAATTAACCAGAACACCTTGAATGGTATGGTGAGGCTTGGATTTGCGTGGATTAGGTAGAGAGCTAGTGGTAGGGATAGGTCGTAAATCCCTCAACTAGTCTTATTAGAATTCAAAGAGAGGAGTTTCCTCTCCTACTGGGGTGCCCTCAAGTGGGGGAGGTTGGGATTCCTGAGATGGAGATCTCTGAAAGGCGAGACAAAAGAGAGATGGAGAGGAGTTTCAGGGGAAGTAGGAAGAGGTTGACTACTAGTTTGATGGGAAGTTTTTGTGCAAGGGCGTGTGTTGGTGTCACCCATTAGACCCTCCTTCTAGTGCCAAATGTGTTGAAGGGCTGGAATTTACCACCAAGTTTTGGGTGCGGAGCCTGATTATATTCTTTATTCAGAGGTATTTCTGCATTAGACCCATTTTGTAATGTGGCAGCAATGTCACCCGTAAATGTGCACCGTTAGGGGGGTCACAGGGGGGGTGATGGTTGGGGATGAGGGGTAGCACCCCCGAAGCTCAAAATAGATGTAAATTTGCCTTGTAAAATGTTGTAATTTCGTAGTCAATCTAGGCCATTCATTAGGCAGAGATCTGATGGTAGAAGTTTTGTTTAATTTAGGGTTTTTAGCCCTAGAAGGAAACCCTTCGCTATATATGAGGGAATTTTATTGCGTCTATGTAGATCTGTATTCTGAGTGAGAAAGAGAGAGGAGATTTTGTGAGAGCGAAGAGGGAATTACATTAGATCTATTGTAGGTTGTATCCCTTCAATTTGCTAGATAACATAAAAGGAAGGACTGCTTGTTTCTTCGTGGATGTAGCCCAAATTGGGTGAACCACATATAAATGTGTCTCTCTTGTTTTATGTGGTTTCTGTGTTTATATCTCTGTAATATATTTTATGTGTTCCATTGCTCTGTAATATATAATTTTCTAACAACAACTAGGGAATCTCCCCGGTGTAGAATCCCAATTAGCCTCTACACCATTTGGTTTAGGGACCCCATTCGGTATGTAGGATTGAATGCCCTATAATTGGTTGAAGCTAGATTTAGACGAGAAAGGGAATATCGGCTAAATATAACTATAAAATTCAACAAACACAAGTGAGTAACTTCTGAATGCTTCATAAAACAAATACCATAAATAGGAATATTAGAACTTCAAGGCATGAATCTTAAGTAAAGCATCGTTAGCAAAACGTAAAAAACAACCATTCATATCTAAAGGATAAACTTACTAACCAAGAATTATTTCAAGATGGTTAAGAATTTGCAAACACAAGTGAGTGCACAATCTACAATAATATTGTGCCAATATCAATAAATCAGTTTATCAACATAAGCACAAGGTCAACATATCATATACCATCCATGTGTTGCAAAGGAAAACTCATAGAACTGGAAAATACATGAGGAGACATTACACCAAAGCTCATAGGAACCTCCAATTCATGAAGCTAAAAATAATCATGGCATTAAAGTACAAAGGCTTCATCTAATCCAATAGTGGAAATATAATATTACTCCTTGCATTTATTAGAAGAGCACAAGTTCTCAAAACAATATGTACCAAAGTAATTCCAAAGCTAAAATTCCTCTTACAATATGCCATGAGGGTGTATTTATAGAACAGAGGGTGACTTTTGGTCTACCCTTGACTCTTACACTTCCTCAAGACCTTTAGACTTCCTCATGACTCTTCAAGTTCCTACATTGTTCTACTCTGTCCTATCTAGTTATTATCAACAAAATAAGCTAGTTCTATCCTATCAATTTGGTGATAGATAATTATGGAACATCTAAGTGTAGTTGCTCCATGAGGTAAGTGTGCTAGAGCTTGTATTAAACAACTATTGGAGCTATCTTTGGATAATGATCATCATGCCTATGCAGACATTCAAGGTAATTTGGAATTAGGGTGCTTCTTTTGAAATTAATCCGGTTGGATAGAGTCATCAACATCGTGTACATCCTCACCGGTTCCACCGCGAACCATGTAATATTTTCCTTTGTAACCTGTAGGTCACTTGAGTTGGTATCTTTCTTGAAAGTGTTGATAAATGTTTGAAGCTCCTATAGGATTTCCTCGTGCTTCCTCAATTCTCCAACTGCACCAATAGAAGGAACCCGATGGTTCTCAATTACTAACTCTAGTCCACTCAGAAGATTCCTATAAGAAGCAAGAACATTGTCCACATCTCTCTCTAGATTGTCTTATGATTGGATATTAATGTGTAGTTATATTTTATTGTTCTAAGTGGTGATCGAATATTTCCTGGGGAGAACCGCCAGTGCCTCTAGATACTTGTTTATCCACTCATGAATATTGTCCAGAGCTATAGATGCATATTTTAGCATGGAGTCCTTTTCTTTTGCGTTGGCCTATATGGCCAAGATAAGGGACACACTATGATGCATTTTTTACATCTCTTCATAAACTATCACCATGGCTCCTCACAGGGTTTCAACCTATTCCTTGATTGTGGCCTGTAATTCCCTCATGCTAGAGTGAGCTAAGCAAAGTGCTACGCTCTCTTCTAACATCCTCCTTCTATCTTATTCTTCTCTGGTGGTTCTTTTCTCAGATGCATGGAGTTTGATTTGGATTTCTATGTTTGTCTTCCTCATTCTGCCAACGTTTATGTTATGGGACCAGCTCAAGAAAAGATAGAAAAGATAGATAAACGCCTTAGAATTCAGCCTCTTCGAGGGGGCAACCTCCTTTACATACATTACATAAATGAACAATTCTTGGATGATACAAATGAAAATACCTCCTTTCTATATATAGGAGTCTAAGGGGTCATAACATAATCAGATCCGACATAACAATAATAATGTAAGGGCACAATAATAACAATAGTGGGCTTCTATGGGGCACAATAGTAACAATATGGGCACTACATGGGTACATCAATATAATAAGTGATTTGTACTAATAACAATAAGGGGTTACACTAGTAGTATGGGGTTAAATTATTCTACTCTTACAACTCTCGAGGGGGGGCCTCTCGTTGAGTGTAAGTACGCAATGAACTATGAGATACTTAGCCACACATTGGTCACAACATAATAGTTATATTAATTGTTGCAGTCTTCAACACAAGAATGATTGTATAAATTAACAACAATAATGTATGTCTATTT
>APFE031528215.1:0-10123 GCA_000404065.3 Pinus taeda
GAAGATGATACATGAGATCAGTTGAAGACATGCTGCTTCAACTGATTCTCCAAGGTGACTCCTTCACCTATTGTTGTGGTGCATTTCGTCATCATGTTGCGCCTCACCACGCTGCACCATGTTGCACCCATCATCACTACGCTGCATCTCATCACGCTTCATTAATCATGACTATACCCATCACTGTACTGCATTATGTGTCATTGCTACACCATGTTGCCATACTGACCTATGTGTTGGCTACATCTTGCTTGCTTGTTGTCCCTAGCTTGCTTGTTGTCTCTGAGTATGACCTTCTAGGACTATTCTTATCTTGGGTTCCCAGCCCTCAAAGAATATTGGCCCTCTTGCCTACTCTTGTCATGGATGCCCTACAGATCCTCAAAGAGTATCGAATGCTAGATGATTACCTAATCCTCCCATTCTTTCTTCCCAAGTGAAGACAAGAATGTAGTGTCTACCATTCATGGCCTTCATCTAGACTTACAACTATTAGTTCTGGTCTAGTGCATGACCCATGAAATGGAAAACACAATTGTCACTCCTTTGTAATCAAGGGTGATCCAAAACTCCCTCTTGATTAGGGACTTGTCAGAGTCCCCCCTTAACTAGGGACTCTTTCTTTCATCAAAAACTTCTTTGTGGGTCCTTCAGCTACTTGATCTCTTTCCTTTCTTTGATGTCACGAAGTCTTTGTTCAAACTTCTTCTAGGTAGGGCACCATCCATCGATCACCTTCCTCCCTGGTTTGTCATGTTATTGCTTCCTTCGTGGAAAGTGGCTTTCATGTCATACATCAGGTTTTCTTGTGATCTTGGCTACTCCTTTGTCATCTTGTCCATGCTTGGAATATTCTTCTCATGGATGCTTCGTTGTACTTGCTTATTTACTTGCTTTGACCTAGTAGCCCATTATGACTTCATCCTGATATTGCTTCAACATTGCTTTTTCTTTTGTTGGATAGTTTATTCATCACGACAGCTTTGTAGAGTAGAATCAATTATCTTCATCTTTCATATCTCCAATGTCTTCATAGGTGTCAAGGGTCCTTTCTTTCTTTGTCAGAGTTGTCTTGCCTTCTTTAGGGAGATATCTTCAAAGCATTTTGCCAGATAGTGATTCTTGGTGATCATGGTGTTCTTCACATGCTTGATCTCTTTCTTCATTTGCTTCTTCTCAAATAGATAGGTCAACCATTTAATGCTTCTTGTGAGAGCATTCCTTTATTGTTTGATTTCTGGACTTGTCAACATTTCTTCTTGCTTCTTAGTCAACAATCTTATGCTCCTTATGTGAGCATGTTCTTTTTGTTGACCTTCATTGCAATGTAGTACATACCTTCGAGCATGTCTATGGTGAAAGAGATTCTTTCATACTTGATCATGATCATCTTAGCTTCATTTTGTTGTCCTTGGTGTGGCCCTTCTTGCTTCATCTTAGCTTGTCTGCATATCATCCTTTTCTTGAATCCCGTGAATGGGATTCCCAATGAGACATTTGCTTTGGTCCATGAACGATCTTTTGACGATTCCGTCATAGGATCTTAAAGATCCTTGCCTTACAAATGTTTCTTTTCTTTTTGATGATGGAGGTCTTCTAAGATTCTTAATCGTGATCAAGTTTCCTTTCATCGTGGATGAGGTCCTATACTAGGCATGCTTCTTCTACTTGAATATCTTGAGCTATATCTGTCATGCTCCTATATTCTAAAAGATATTTCTAACCATGCATTTTTGTTCTTATTATAAATGCCACATCTTCATGAGTATCTAGAACTCTATGTACTTCATGCTTCTAGATTCCACAAGGTTTTTATAGCATGCAATTTTATGCTATTCCTACATGCTCCTATACTACTCAAAACTTTGAAAGAAGTAAAGAGTTTGACCTAGTCATAATAGAGATCTGAAGGATCTTCCTTCTTTTGCTTCTTTCCTTCTTTCACCTCTTGAGTTATGTGAGCTTCTTCCCTCTTTCTTTTGTTGTTGTTGTTGTCCTTCTTGAGCTTAGGACAATTCCTTTTGTAGTGTCCATCTTCTTGGCATCCAAACCATTGGATTTTGGACATGTCTTTGTTGTTTGTTCTTCGTGGACCAAACTTGCCAAATTTACCCTTTCCCTTGGCCATGGTAGCAAATGCTTGCTCCTTTGATCCCACATCTGCCTTTGCCTTAAGTCTGGTTTCCTCTGTTCTGCATAGAGACCACATTTCACTGAGAGTGGCTGCTTCCTTCTTGGCATATATGTTTGATGTGAAGTTTCCCCACTCCTTAGGTAGAGCATCGAGTACTACAGTTGTCATCTCACTGTCGAACATGGCTTCCCCAAGCTCTTGAAGTTGATCTGTCATTTCAGAGATTTTCATGAAGTAGGGAGCTATTCCTTCCTTTGTTATCTTCATCTTGTACAATTCATTCCTCAGAGATATCACTTATCCAGTTTTGGATACTGAGAACTAAGAATAACTCTACTAGCTTATCATAAATTTCTTTTGATGTCTCAAACTTGGAGACATAAGAAATGAGAGAGTCTTCGATTGATTCTATCAAAGTCCTTTGAACTCTTGTCTCATCCTTATTGTACTTGGCTAGGGCTTGAGTTTGTTCCTTAGCAGGGATGGTGATATTCCCTTTGACATGTTCTAGGAGTTCATTCTCCTTGAGAAGTAGATCAATCATCTTCTTCCATGCAAGAAAGTTATTGGTACCTACCAATTTATTGCTTTCCTTGCAAAAAGACATCGATTTATATTCAAAAGGGGGCATGTACTTAATAGATTTTAAGATGTGATGGATTTGCTTCCTCTTTGAAGACTTGATGGCTTGCCTTCCTTGGATTTTGGTGTTCTTCAAGTGGACTTGCTAGATGATGAGATATGCTTGATGACTTGTAGCTTGATCTAGGTCTTGCTTCAATCTACTCTTCTTTGTAGGTGCCTTTATGTAAGGCTCTTCTTCTAGCCTTGTAGACCTCCTTGATGAATGATGGATTGTAGACCCTTCTTGTCCTTGAAGTGATTGAGACTTATAGGCTTGATGCTTCGACTTTGTAGATGCTTCTCCTTGATGAGTGTTCTTGAGTTGCCCTTTCCTTGATGTGTCACCTTAGCTCTGATACCATGTTGAAGAATCTAGGGCAAAGTGGTGTAGTGTGATTCTTCGTTACTTGATAACAATTTGTGGAGTCTTTTTACTTTTCTTGTTAGCTTAATCTTCTTCTTATTATTATTAATATATATGTGTGTACTTCATCAAACTGCTACCAAAACATAAAAACAAGAACACAAGATGTTGGCTCTCAGCCAGGGCCAAAACCTCTCTTCTCTTGAGAGGAAAACCCTTTAGTGAATTTCTCTTATTGAAGCTTCTATTGATCAATGCCAAACCGTAGACCCCTAACAAAGCGATCCTCCAAGCACAAGTCAAGCCCTTTCTCCTTTTTGCACTTTGTTCCCCGGCACTTCCTTCTTCCGGCACTTTGTTCCCCCGCACTTCGTCCTCCTCCTTCCGACACTTTGTTCTTCTTTCAACTTGTTAGTAAAACTTGTTGCACTTTCTCTAGAGGAGAAACCTTTGTTGAGACTCTTTTCCTATGATGGTTCCTTTCTTCTCTTCACCAATCAACTAACTTGTATAACTGTAATAGGAGGGATGTTATGACAGCAGAGGCAACCTCCCTTTCCCTCGCACGTGTGACTGTAATGGACCTTAGAACAACCCTCTTACCTTCACTTTTCTTCCTTGATCCTTCGCTTGAGACAGTGGTCTTGTAGGCTTGGTTTGAACCCTAAACAATGAGATATGGTGAGTTGTTTAGTTATTGTTGTCATAACCGCAGGCAGCCTTCCTTATCCTCACACGTGTGGCTGTAGCTGCCCTAGAAATGGTCTCCTCCTTCCGGCACTTCGTTCTTCTTTCAACTTGTTAGTAAACCTTGTTGCACTTGCTCTAGAGGAGAAACCTTTGTTGAGACTCTTTTCCTATGATGGTTCCTTTCTTCTCTTCACCAATCAACTAACTTGTATGACTGTAACAAGAGGGAGGTTGTGACAGCAGAGGCAGACTCCTTTTTCCTCGCACGTGTGACTGTAATGGGCCTTAGAACAGCCCTCTTACCTTCACTTTTCTTCCTTGATCCTTCACTTGAGAGAGTGGTCTTGTAGGCTTGGTTTGAACCCTAAACAATGAGATATGGTGAGTTGTTTAGTAACTGTTATCATAACCGCAGGCAGCCTTCCTTATCCTCGCATGTGTGGCTGTCGCTGCCCTAGAAATGGTCTCCTTAACTTCGGTTGTATACCCTTCTTCCTCGTTGTCCTTGGAGACCCTATAAACTTCCCTTTAACTTCCTTTCTCAACTTATCTTCCTCACTGATTTCAGAGCTTGAATGAATGCATTATAGAGGAGTGGACAGCCTCTATATATAGACTGTCCCTCCATTTTGGCTGACTTGTCAACTGGTTTGTAGGCCGACTTGAGGACTGTTCTTATGCTTCGGATTTCTACTATTTAGGATGTCGTAGCTTGGAGGATGCTTGTGACTTTGCTTGGAGGTATTCTCTTGACCATAATACATATACATACAAGGTATAACATAACCTTAAGGTCTTCAACTTATTATTTTGACTATTTGACTCACCTATAGCACTTTAAATAGTGCTAGACCTATTTCAATGAGCAAGAAACTCATTGACATATATTATCAAAATAATATTTCTTTTTTTGAATAAGTACAAATATCAAAAGTACATTTATGAAGACCGAACTTAGTTACATTTCCTTTAACAACCCTAACAACCAAAGGGAATATACATAATAAATAAAATCTTATTATAATATTAACTCCTTGGAACTACAGCCAAAATTGATGAGATCGAATCGGGGGCAGGGACTTATATATTAATAACAAAATTATAAACTTATTAATGTAAAAATATAACTAAAATCTGGACAAAACAAAATAACCAAAATATATTAATATACATTATAATATTAATATAAATTAATTATATTAATATAGTATGAGGTCCTAAATTCAAAGATATTAAATTTAAACAGAATTTAACAAAAATATTAAATAGGAAATAAAGTTAAAAGTAAACTAAATAAAAATAAAATATGTATATTGATATCTAATATAAATATAATAATACTAGATAATGCAAAAGATGAATTTATAATAATATAAAAACATAAGGAATGAAAATAATAAAAACCCTAACAAGCAAAGGAGTATACATAATAAATAAAAATATTATTATAATATTAACTAATATTAATAACAAAAATTAAAACTTATTAATATAAAAATATAACTAAGAAATAGTCAAAGCAAAATAACCAAAAATATATTAAAATATATTAATATAAATTAATTATATTTCCCCGATGGGGGTGTCGGTCCCTGAGATAGGCCGAACACGTGGGCAATGAAAAACCGTAGAAGGCATATGGGAGGAGGATAGCACATCCAACCTCCCAATGTACAAGACGTAAGATGAAATGTTATCTGAAGCATGTGAAATTTCATTTGACCTCCGCCAAAAGCCGTGCTAGTAAGGTCAAGAGTTTAATGGCACATGCAGGGACTGGTAAAATTTATATGGGGCTTGTTGTATGGAGGTTGCATGATATTGGTTTGAGGTGTTGCAATTTCGCTGGGTCTTCTGGCTCTCGGGTATTCTTAGAGTGGTGGCGATTTCGACATCGCCACTCCATCCACTGAGTTCACTCTTTAAAAGCTGCAAGTTTGTCCATCGGGGTCCTTTTCTTTGTACCAGTCTACAGGTTGCGGAATTGTTTCAGGGAAGGGTGGTTGGTCTTGGTAGCTTTTTTAGTGGTGCACTGTAGAGTGGTGCCTAAGGGTCTTTTGTGGTTGAATTGGTGTTGGGAGCCTTCACTCGCAGTGAGTCTCCTAATCCTTCTCCTCTCTGGTCTCTTCTTCGTTCTTTGTGTTGTTTGATTGTTGGGGGGATTTTACCTGGGTCTCAGGGTGGAATTCGGTTGATAGAGGTGATAGCAAGGTTCTAGCTTGGCCTGCGTCGTATGCGATCAGATGCTTGGTTGGTTGCCTGTTTAATTGGGTTCATTTTATTAGTTTTTGGGGATCACTGAAAGGTTTGATGGCGTTGGCTCTGGGTGTAACTTGGCCTTGGTTGGGCTCTTGGGGTTCTGGGCTCTAGGCTCTGGGTGTTGTCAGGAGGCCCACAACTCTACCCTCTGGTATTTCCTGAGTCAGTGCAGTGGTAGAGACGATACTCTGGCTGGTGTGGAGCCAATTGTGGTTGAAATCTCCTCTTTCCAGGTCTATTGGTGGTGGTGGCTAGTTTTGTTGGGGTGGTTGTTGTTGGTTATTGCGCCGCTGGAGCCAAGCCATTGCTGGCGTCTGGTGTGGTGAAAGGGTGAGCAGCGTGTAGTGGGTCTTGTCTTGGGGGTGTCTATCTATGTTTGTATCATGCAGCCCGTTCCGAATAGTTCTCGAGCCCACTCTCAGAAGTCGAGCATCTTCGCTGACCGGGGCGGCTCGAGAAGTTTGGCGAAGGTGTCGCGAGGGGGTTGAACTATTGCAAGGCTCAAGCGGGGAGGGAGAGCTATAGGTGGCATGGTCAAGGCATTGACTAAGGTTCGTGATGACAGGGGAGGTGCAGGCTCTTAGCGGGGTGGCCATGTTGTTCGTGGTCTTGGAGCAGGCGTGCGTGGACTAAGTAGTAGGTTAGAGCATGCTTGTCCTTCAGGGCGTTCAGCTACTAGCTGTTCAATTAGTCCTATGGCCCTTCGCGACATGTTTCAATCTTTTTTGGATCATATGGACCAAAAGGGAAGAGCATGAAGTTGTATTGCCACGCTCAATCAGCTGCATTACTTTCAAGCAGGACCAAAAGGGAAGAGCATGAAGTTGTATCGCCAGGCTCAATCAGCTGCATTACTTTCAATGCCATGTCAGAGAAAGAATTGTAGTAGTTTGGCGCGGGCAAAACTTGCTAGCGCAGAAGGTCGAGAAGCTGGAAACGTGGTTGGCTCACTTCAAGCAACATGTCAACTACCCATATCACATGACAGGACCAAAAGGGAAGAGCATGAAGTTGTATCGCCACGCTCAATCAGCTGCATTACTTTCAATGCCATGTCAGAGAAAGAATTGTAGTGGTTTGGCGCAGGCAAAACTTGCTAGCGAAGAAGGTCGAGAAGCTGGAAAAGTGGTTGGCTCACTTCGAGCAACATGTCAACTACCCATATCGCCCTCCTCCCCTACAGGGACTGGACTGGATAATCCAACGTCAATCACTTCTGATGATTGATTATGGTCACTGGTTTCCTTCTGGTTCTGTGTCTTTTGGTGCTTTTGGCCTGTGAGAGTTTGGACAACTGATCTGCCTCTCTTTTTGTTTCTTTGTAATATGGTAATAGCAATGGTCAATAAACCTGGTCGGGGTGAGACCATTTGAATTTTGACATCTATGTACTACTATTTTGATGAATGAATAGATACTTGACTTACAAAAAAATATATATATAAATTAATTATATTAATATAATATGAGGTCCTAAATTCAAAAGATATTAATTTAAACTGAATTTAACAAAAACAAAAATAAAAAAATAAGATTTATAAAAATACTAATATAGAATAAAATTAAATTAAACTATATATATATATATGTACATAAATTGGCTAATAAAATATAAATATTAATTATATTAATATATTACAATTAATATGAGAACTTTAAAAATTATAATATATATATATATATATATAGAAAACTATAGAGTAACCAATAAAATATAATAACCAAGAAGAGAAAAAATTCAAGGATTGGGAAAAGCATTAGGAGGAAGCAAAACTAGAAGCAAGGGCGGGAACCCAACTTTTGCTTATTTTCCCTCTGTCATCTCTATTCAAATTATCAGAATGCTTTTCAATCTCAATGGCTTCTCTTAAATTCCTATTATGATACTACCCAATTTTGGCACGGATCCTAAGGTTTTCAATGCAGATATGGTGCTTGGTTTTCTTAGCGTGCTCAACTAGGGCTAGGGAGTGAGACCAACAATGCTTAATGTCTGTTATATGCTCCTAAATCCTCAGCTTAATAGATCGACCTGTTTCACCAACATAGAGAGCACCACATGAGCATGGAATTAAGTAAACCCCTTTCATGCTTGATGGGTCCACAGGAACTTTAACTGACTTCAAGATACTAGGAATGATGCTTAGTTGTTTGAAGGTAGCAGAGACCTGATCCTTTCTTAAAATGTGGGTGATGTTATCTATCGTCCCCTAGATAAAGAGCAATTGAACATTAGGAATGGGATCATTTCGGTCACTTTTTGATCGAGGACCCAAGCTGGCTTTTTGGAAAGCTTTTATGCCTCGATATTTCAAATAACCATTTTTCATAAAGACATCAAGGAGGTGGGATTTTTCATTATTAAGGTGGTTTTCATCAAAGATCCTTAAAGCCCGAGTGGCCAAGGTGTTTAACACACCAAAATTTTGGGTCGAATGATGATGAGACTCGGCATGAAGGTATTGTTCTGTGTGTGTCTTTTTATGAAAAACTTGGTGTGAAATAGAACCATCAACCTCTTGGGAAATAAGAACATCCAAGAATGGCAGAATGCCATTCACCTCAATCTTCATAGTGAACTTGATAAAGGGAGATTGATTATTCAGATGCTACTCGAATGCTTCTAATTTCTCCTGAACATGGGGCCAGATAACACAAGTATCATCAAAAAATATTTTCCATAGCTTTGGACTGAAAGGGGAAGAGGCCAAGAGCCCTATTCTCAAAGTCTTCCATGAAAACCTTTGCCACAACAGGGGAGATAGGAGAGCCCATGGCGACACCATAGGTTTGCTCATAGAATTCACCTTGAAAACTAAAGAAGGTAGAATCCAGCCATAACCCCACTAACACCGCAGTGTCAGAATCTATCATGCGACTAATAATATCAACCACTTCATTGATAGGGATCTTTGTGAACTGAGAAACAACATCAAAGCTCACTAAAATATCGGAGGGGTCAAGCTTGATATCTTTAATCTCATTGAAAAAAGAATAAGAATCTTTAACAAAGGAATTGGTGAGGCCAACAAGAGGTTTCAACTTCTGCACTAAGTGTTTGGCAAGAAGATAGGTGGGCCCACCTATAGTATTAACAATGGGTCTCAAAGGGGCTCCCTCCTTATGAATTTTTGGGAGACCATAGATTCTAGGAGTCAGGGGATTACTCTCCACAAGCTTTTTGCTTAATTGGCCCAAGGAATTATTAGATTTAATGGCGTCAACACCTCTTTCGAAACCTTCTTGAGAGGATTTTTATTAAGCTTCTTATAACTCCCACTATTATTGAGATGGTCAAACATTTTGTTCACATAGTCATCGTCATTTAAGACAATGACCGCACCACCCTTATCAACTCTAAGAATGACAAGATTGGGATTATTATTGAGAATCCTCAAGGATTGGAACTCAAGTTTATTAATGTTGGTCTTAGGATGCTTAGCCTTTCTAAGAACAACAGTGCAATCATATCTAATCACCTCCTTAGTGTTATCTGATAAATCTTTGATACGAGATTCAATATAGCACATAATATCCTCAATGGGAATCCTTTTGGGGGAGATGGAAAAATTAGACCTTTCTTTAAAAGACTACATATACGCTTATCCAGAATAAAACTAGACAGATGAATTACTTTTTTACCAGCTACAAAAGAAACATTACAATCCTTAATAGAGAAATGATTTTTTGAATATTCACTATACATTCTGCCAGTTGCACAAGCCAATCTAAGTTGCAGGAAACGTGCCCCTAGGGGTCGTTTCCCAGGGGAAACGAAACGGAAACGAGTTTCCCCGTACCGTACGGCTTGGAAACTCGTTTCCGTACGTACGGGCGCGTTTCCCGAAACGAAAACGCGCCCGTACGTACGGAAACGAGTTTCCAAGCCGTACGGGCCTCGTTTCCGATTTTTTAAGTTGTGTTTTTTAATTTTTTTTTTGCTGATTAGTTTCTGATTAGTTTCTAATTGGGTTTAGGGTTTCTAATGACATCTAGAATCCATTTCGAAAGTTATATAATAGCAGTGCCTCTCATTCTCTCATCACACTATT
>APFE031528215.1:16768-43938 GCA_000404065.3 Pinus taeda
GGAGTAGCTCTGGGGTTACCATAATCTCAGATGGTTGGACAGATATGAGGCGCAGACCATTGATAAATATCATTGCCACTTCCCCCAAAGGAGCAATGTTTATCAAGGCAGAAGACTGCTCAGGAGAGGTGAAAGATGCACAGTTCATAGCTGATGTTATTATAAAAGCTATTGAACAAATAGGGGCTAACAGGGTGGTGCAAGTTATCACGGATAATGCACCAGTGTGCAAAGCTGCAGGTTTGATTATTGAGGGGAGGTATGACAACATATTTTGGACACCATGCATTGTCCATAATCTGAATTTGATCTTAGAGGAGATCGACAACAAAGTTTCCTGGATAAAGGAAGTCACAGGGGATGCAAGGGAGATTATCAAATTCATCACCAACCACCACCATTCTCAGGCCATATTTCGAGAGTACTCCAAATTGGAGTTGTTAAAAGTTGCTGAGACAAGATATGCCTCAAACTTCGTGATGTTGCGCCACCTTGTTGAGGTTAAGCATGCATTAGTTTCTATGGTGGTGAGTCAACTTTGGGTTGAGTGGAGACAAGCAGATTCAGAGCAGGGATCTATGGTGCGTAGATTGTGCCTTGATGAGGATGGTGGAGCAAGGTAGATTTCTTGCTAAAGTTCACAACCCCTGCATTTGAGCTTCTCCGGAGTGCTGACACTGACCAACCTTTCTTGGGAGAGGTATATGATGGCATGGATTCCATGGTTGAGAAAACTATGGAAATCATTTCGCAGGAGTCTCCACAACTTCTGTTTGTTGATGATCATTTTGCTGGTTTGATCAAGAAAATCATGGTTGACAGGTGGAACAATTTCAATACACCATTGCACACTTTAGCACATGCTTTGAACCCCAAATTTTATGATGAGGAGCTTATTGCTAAAAGCAATGGGAAGAGGAAGGCACCCCATAAGGATAGAGAGGTGGCTGCTGGGGTGAAAAAGGCACTAATGAGAATGTTTCCTACTCACCTACATAGGGAGGTAAAGGAGGAATTTGCCATGTTTGCTGCAGGAATAGATGATTATGCAGATATATCAGCTTTGGAGGAGAGAAGCACCATGAATCCAGTTAGGTGGTGGATTTGTCATGGAGCAAATGGTGTACATTTGCAAAGCCTTGCCATTCGTATTCTTTCACAAGTGGCAAGCTCTTCATCAGCAGAAAGGAATTGGAGCACTTATGGTTTTATTCATTCTGTGAAGCGCAATAGGTTGGGCTCACAGAAAGCAGAGGATCTTGTTTATGTGCACTCCAACCTTCGCCTTGCATCTCGTAGGGGTCCAGAATACAACAGTGGTCCTTCTAAAGAATGGGATGTGGATGCAGAAAATCCTGATTTGGAGCTCTCTCTTGCTGCCCTGAATATTGAGGAGGATTCTGGAAGTGGAGTTGGTGCATCATCTTCTTCAGCACCACCATCCACTCTTGAGCATTCTGCTGCTTCTATTTTTGATGAGGATTGTTATGATGAGGATTAGTCTTTTGTGACTTGTCTCTATAGTTCTTGAGACTTGCAGCCTTATAGTCTTTATTGTACTTGCAGCCTCATATACTAATATAAATAAAGGCTGATTTTGGATTTTCCAGTTCCTATATTTTTATTTGCATTATGTGATGACTCATGACTCATGAGTAAATGTGATCATTGTGATGTAAATTTAATCTTAATGTTAAAATGTTTAAGTAAATGTATCATAATTCATTAATGCTTTATAATTTTTAAAATTTTAAATGTTTTTAATATATATATATATATATATATATATATATATAAAATATTATTATATATATTCGCGTTTCCCCGTTTCCAAAATTTGGGGAGGTCGCGTTTCGTTTCGCTTCCGCGTTTCGTCTCGTTTCCCCGTTTCCCCGTTTCGTGCAACTTAGAAGCCAATCTAGCCAGTGGACAGGGCGGCCCAAACAATGGACAAGTCGGCCTAATCTAGACAATGAATGCTCTATATATAGCCATGAAGAGGAGGCATTTTAGCAATTCACTCAAGGAAAATTCGGATCTATTGAAGCCAGCGAAGAAAAGATGTGTTTGTGGGGTTCATATCTAGTCAACGAAAGTGAGGAGAGGCCGGATTGGGGGAGGCAATCTATGGACAGAGTTTTGGCACATTTTTAAAGGATTATGGCACAGTTTTTGAAGTTCATTTTGGCATCAATCTTGTAGAAGTTTGGAGCATATCTTGAAGTTATTCTTGTAGAAGTTTGGAGCAGATCTTGAAGTTATTATTGTAGAAGTTTAGAGAAGATGTTGAAGTCATTCTTGTAAATGTTTGGAGCAGACCCTGAGGTCATCCTTGTAGAAGTCTTGAATGTGTTAATTTTTACACTACTCTATGTTGTTTCAATTACTTTAGCCCAATTCAATTGTTCAATTAGCAATCTTTCAATAAAAATTAATACTTTTCATCAATCAATAGTAATTGAAGATAGAACAATGATGCAATGACAATAGGAGACAATCAACACATCAATAAGAGACACGAGATTTGGTCAAAGACCAGGGAAAACCCCCACAAGGGGGAAAACCTTTTGAAATTCTTCTTTTATTAGATTTTCATAAAATGTTCAGTAGAGAGTACAATGAGCCCATACAAAATATATCCAACAATATCAACTAAACAATATCAGAAATATGATCCTAGCAACAATATTGGTCAAAGATAACTTTCCCAATCTGCAGTCAATTGTCAAATTGAAACCCTAGATCCCAACCGCATGGAGGAAGAGTTATGTGTGCGGTTGAGATGCTTTGACTGCACAGATGAGCCTGCTTGCTTCTGGTTATAACCAAAAAATGCATGTGTCAACCCTATGGCTGGAACCCAAAAACCCTAATCACATGAGTGAACTTTGAACCCTGCAATTTCGGACCTGTACAAACCAAACTTCAGACCTGTACGAACCAATCGAATGAAGAGAGAGAAGAAGAAGATGCTTGGTGATGATGTCCAAATGAGGGTCACTTGGCTTATATTTATAGGCTTCCAAGGGTATCCAAATTTCCTGTTAGGGTTGACCTGTATTTTTGTGCATGTGGGCTTCAATTCAAAAATACACTTTCCCTTGTCCAAATTAAGTGCTTCAAAAGTCAAAATTGGTCATCTCAAAAAAAGGAATCTAGCCCCATGTTTGGAATTTGTCACTGAACTGCCAAATTAACACTCCCTCTCAGCTAAGGAGAAATTCCAACTATATCATGTAATCATCATAGGTATCCTACCATCATATCATGTCCTAACTCTGCTCAACTCTATCTACTGAATCATTCTCGAATCTAAAGAAGAAGAATCATCGGGGAGCATCAGCTACCACCCTCTCAGAACAATGAGGAAGGTCCTATGGGACACTCTCACCTCATGTCATCTCATAGGGGAGCATACGTCTTCCACCCTATGTCGAGCAATAGGTGAGATACAATATCTCATCTATCCTATTGCTCACTGATCTTCCCAACAATGACCCTCAAGAGTCATGTGGTAGAACACCTTGCATCACAATCAAGCCTCGGAGAGATACCCGACATACCAAAGGTAAGGATCACATATCCCCAAGCCCTCTCAACCCATTGGCCAAATGGGGAGCTACAATCCCAACAAGCCCAACTTGTGGGTATGATGCAAACTAGGATATACTCTGCTAGACTAAGATAGGGGAGCAACATCTTCCAGCCTATGGGTGACAAATAGGGGTGATACACTATTTTCTAGAGATCCCTCAACCCCGAGAGCTTTACATCTCAATTCCTCACCCTGAGAGCTCAAACACGAGGGAAGAGGTAGCTCAGTGTCCTCGATCAGTGATGCCCCTTATCGGGAGGGGTCACTTCCATCAATCTAAGCTCCTATCTGAAGACCAAGAACTTCCCATTCAGCAAAGCCTTGGTGAGGATATTTGCAATCTGCTCATCTAGCGATATGTGATGGAGTCTAATGGCTCCTTCTTGCACCATGTCTCGAATGTAAATGATATCGAATCTCTATGTGCTTGGACTTGTCATGAAACACAAGATTCTTTGCTAAACGGATCCCACTCTTGTTGTCACAATATATCATCATAGTGTCTACGACCTGCACAAACAGCTCTCCAAAGAGCTTTCTTAACCAAACCGCTTCACAGCTAGCCATGCTAGCGGCAATATACTCTGCCTCTACAGTACTTAATGCAACAGACTTTTGTTTCCTGCTCATCCAAGATATCATGGCATATCCAAGGCTAAATAACATCCAAAAGTGTTATTCCTGTCAACAACATTTCCTGCCCAATCAGCATCGGTATATCCATGTAGTCGAACATCTCCAGCAGAATATCTCAAACTAAGGGTGATCGTCCCATGCAAATATCTCAAAATGTGTTTGGAAGAAACCCAATACGCATGGAGAGGTTCGATCATGAATTGACTCAACATGTTCACTACATAGCATATGTCTGTACGAGTGTTAACTAAGAACATCAGAGCCCCAATCAACTATCTATACTCGAATGGATTTGCCAAATCGGGTCTTGCAGCTTCTCCACATAGCTTCTTGAAATTCATTTCCATTGGTGTGGCTAAGGACTTGCATTTCATCATTCCAAATCTCTCCAACAGCTTCACGACATATTTTCCTTGTGAAAGAAAAATCTCACCGGGCCTTTGCCACACCTCAAGGCCTAGGACGTAGTGCATGAGTCCAAGGTCCTTCATCTCGAATTCAGAGGCTAGCTCCCTCTTACACTTGATCATCAGGGGCTCACTACTTGTCATAATAGATCATCAACATATAAAACCAAAATCAATGGCATACCTTGGACTACCTTGAAGTGGAGGTTGGGATCGACATTGCTTCTTGTGAATCCAAGCTTCATTAGGTAACTATATGTGCAGGTGTACCATGCTCTGGGGGCTTGCTTCAAACCATACAATGCCTTCTTCAACCTACAAACATGTGTCTTTCGATGCTCCAAGCACTGCTCTGGAAATTCATCACTCCTCAAGGAGCTGCGCCACTCTCCGGCTCAGAATCTGTTGATCTGCTCTCAGTCTACTCCATAGAATCTCCCCAGCGCTACCTATGAGGCCCAACGTCAGCCTCTACAGCTTTTACGTCACCTACGTTAGCCTCCTGCATCCTCTGTGTCAGCTCTTCGGCCTCTGCGTCAACCCTTCTAGGGCCTGCGTTGTCTCTCTCGGCACTGCACTGCCTCTCTGTTATGTATTCTTTAGCTTCAGATGAAAATCCCTTGCTGAACTACCCCTCACTGCAACTCTGATCACTAACTCGATTTCCTCAGCAAACCTCGCCCCAGAAAATTGAATTCTTTGATCACTTGGTGTATCTCCAACTGATCCTCAAGCCTCCTCTTATACTTTTCCTATTGAGTCTTCAACGACCGAGACTAAGTCCCTAATCAATGGCTAAGATTAGAATTGACTTGATCCTTGTCACTTAGAACTTTTTCACCCATATTTTATTAATACACATTCATATTTTTATTTTCCTAAGTTTAGACTTAGGAACTCATTAAAAATATTTAATTATTTGCATTCATTTATTTGCATGCAAATAAAACAACTGTGGAGTTCGATTTTTGGGGCTAGGAAGCTGAGTTTTCGAACTGAGTGATCATTCTATAGCAGAGGGGCAAGGATAGTTCAGGAGTACTGACAGAGAGGCAGCGCAGCAACCAGGAGGACTGACGTTGGGCCAATCTAGGCCCATGCAGAGCCGAAAGGGCCAGCGCAGAAGCAGAAAACTGCCCTCCACGCAGAAAGTCAGAACTACTAGGGAACTCCCGGAACAACCAGGAAAGCTGACGCAGTGGGCAGAAGAGGCAACACAGGACTGACACAGAGCCTGAAAGGCTAACGCAGGGCCAGCGCAGAAGTAGCCGAGGTTAGCCAGTGTTGCAATTGGATCAACCGGAATCTGTTGGTGAAGTGAGGTAAAACTCACTCAGATTTTCTGCCATTGTATTTTCTCTGTTACTGGATTGTCAGGAGGCATCCAACATTTGTATTCATAACTGCTGCATAATAATAGAAAACCCTCAGAGTTGTTGCATGGGTTTTTCCACATTGGGTTTTTCCGGGGACTATTTTCTCCAAAAATAGTTGTGTCCAATGTATCTTGTTCTTTGCTCAGTTTTCCATTTCATGTAAATCAAATTTAAAGTAGTGTAGGCTGCAGAAGTAATTTGCTTCAGTATTAAGACAATAACTTGATGAATGTATATTAGAATCAAGTAGGTGAAGTAGATTCAGATTTGCTGAAGTAGGGGTTCCTTGAGGGTTAGGAATTTTCACATGGTATCAGAGCATTGATTTTGATACAGGAAGAGCAGATCCAGCGCTAAGCAGAGAGGCCAATAGCTGCATTTGGCAGCAATTCAAATCCCCTTGAAAGGATTGCATTGTCCTTGCCAGGAAGCAAATATTCCGAGGAAATCTCTCTTTGAGCGAGTCGACAGAGAGGTACGATTTCCAATTCATGAGTTTGCAAAGGCAGAAGGAGTGACGCAGAGCCTCAGCGCAGTGCTTGAAGGGCGCAATTTCTGTCGGGGCATAAATCCGTCAAGAAAGAACTTTTCTCGCCAAAAGTTCAAATTTCTCACTTGTTGAGCAGCAATTATGAGCAGTAACTATAAGAGTCAGATCGACAATTTGGGCGAGATGGCATCACACGAGCTCAGAGATCAAGACAGGTTGGAAGGAGATTCCAACTATGTCATATGGAAGACCAGAATCTTAGTTGTTCTAGAGGAGTACGATCTTGAAGCCTACGTCAAGAGTGTTGTGGGTGTTCCTACTGACAATGATCAAAGGAAGAAGTACAAGGCCAAGCATGGGAAGGCGAAGAGGCTCATTCTCGATGGAGTTCGAGATCATGTGGTCTCACACTTGCAGAGAAAAGATATAGCCCAAGAGATGTGGGAAGCTTTGACTTCACTGTATGAAGGCTCTTCCGAACAGCGGAAGATGTACCTAGAACAGAAGTTGTAGCGGACATTGATGCAGAAGGGAGGAGGAGTTAACTCCTATCTTCAACGTCTTTAGGACGCTAGAGATCAGCTTGCTTTAATGGCGTCTACTCCTCAGTCTACCGTGACGGTAAGGACGACCCTGAATGGAGTCTCAGATGAATGGCAAGTCTTCGTCCAAAGTATATTGGGCAGGGAATGATTACCTTCATCGGAGGAGATGTGGACAGCTCTTCAACAAGAAGAATTAAGGAGGGACCTAGTTAAGGTCAACCTCAATGGTAGCAGTGGGAGTGGCACGAAGACCAAGGAGGAAGAGGAGAACACAACTCTAGCATCAAAGGGACAGCAAAAGCAGAAGCGGAAGGGCATTTCGAAGGTGAAATGTTTCAAATGTGGCGAGATGGACCACTTTGCATCCCAGTGTCCTTTGAAGCAAAAAGATAAGGATGAGAAACATGATCCTAAGGTTGCTACAAGAAAGATTGACGAAGAGGAGTTTGCCATGAATGCCCACGCATCTCCAGGAGGGAAATGGGGCGATATTGAGTTGTAGTCGAGAGGACTACATGTGGGAGGATCCTTGAGGAGTCCACCTCTTGGATCAATTCCTTGCTACAGGAGGCCAAGATTCAGCAGTAGCGAGATGGACTTAGTGTCAGATGATGCAGTGGACTATTTGCAAAGATAGACGCAGTAGCCCGAGACCAAGGGTTGATCAGCAATGCAGATGGCACAGTGCAGAAGTCAGTAGCAGCGTAGAAGATTCAGAGGGTCAGAGACTAGAGCAATCAGATTCCAACATTCATGGTATTATGCTGAACACAGTTAAGTTCAGTTAATTTTGGATGTTTTTCAGTTGCTTCCCTAAGCAACTGGGTTGCAGTACAAATGCAGTGCTAGCAGCATAGCAGATCCAGCATTTGAGAGGGAGTTGTAGTACAGATGCAGCAACGACAGTGGCAGTGTCATGGGTAGCAGTACAGTTGCAACAACAACACAGTCTTGGTGGCAGCAACAATCCAGAAAGGAGATACTTAAGAGACAGAGCAGCATGCAGTTGGACATTGTTGCTAGAGCACTTTCCTCGCTAAGAGGGAGTGTTAGTTTTTGGTTGGCTAAGGCACATGAGTTCTAAGGAACCCAGAAATCGATTGGTGAAATTCCACCCGGATTGTATTTTATCAAAATAATTAATATTTTAATGGAGTTCCTAAGTCTAAACTTAGGGAAATTAAAATATTAATGGGTGTTAATCAAAATATGGGTGAGAATCATCTAGAAGGCGGATCAAGACATGTTTTAAATCTTAGTCGTTGATTAGAGACTTAATTTCGGTCGTTGAAGTCTCAACGAGAAAAGTACAAGAAGGAGGCTTGGGGTTCATTTAGAAACACACGGAGAGAACAAATTGATCTAGAGTTCGATTTCTAGGTCTCAGAAGCTGAGTTTTCGAACTGAGTGATCATTCTACAGCAAAGGGGCAGGGATAGTTCGAGAGTATTGAAAGAGAGGTAGAGAGAAGCTTGTGGAGGCAGCGCAACAGCCAGGAGAACTGGCGATGGGCCAATATGGGCCCACGCAGGCCTGACGCAGAGCCAAAAGGGCTAGCGCAAAAGTAGAAAGTTGCCCTCCACGCAAAAAGCTAGAACTGTCGGGGAACTGTCGGAACAGCCGAAAAAGCTGACGTGGTGGGCAGAAGAGGCAGCACAGGCTGATGCAGAACTTGAAAGGCTGACGCAGGGCCAACGAAGAAGTAGTCGGGGTTAGCCAGTCTTGCTGTCGGATCAGCTAGAATCTTTAAGGTGAAGTGAGGTAAAACTCACTCAGATTTTCCGCCATTGTATTTTCTCTATCACTGAATTGTCAGTAGGGCATCCAGCATTTGTATTCAGAACTACTGCATAATAATAGAAAACCCTCAGAGCTGCTGCACCGATTTTCCCGCATAGGGTTTTTCCGGGGACTATTCTGTCCAAAAATAATTGTGACCTATGTATCTTGTTCTTTGCTCAGTTTTCTGTTTCATGTAAATCAAATTTAAAGTAGTGTAGGCTGCAGAAGTAATTTGCTTCAATATTCAAAGAATAACTTGATGAATGTATATTAAAATCAAGTAGCTGATGTAGATTTAGATTGCTACAATAGGGGTTTCTTGAGGATTAGGAATTTTCACACAAACGGATGCCTCCTGCAGCTTTTTCGACCTCCTATTCTGCTTAGCGTTGTGTTCTCTGGCACTGTTCTTCTTGCTTCACCTGCACTACCTCTGATACCATGTAAAAATTCGAGAATCCCACCTAAATCTACTACTGCAGCAACAGATTAAACTTCTCCTATTTGTTAATTAGTGAAACAAATTATTTACTACTTCCTACAACAAATATCGAAGCTAATACAACTACAGCCTTCACTTAATTAATTAATTTGCCCAAAACAAGAAGAGAAAAATAGAGAAAGATACACACAAGTGACAGTATTTTTTTCCCAATTGTCCCCAGAAAAACCCAATGCAGGAAAACGGGTGCAATAGCTCTGAGGGTTTTATTGTTATGCAGTAGTAAAATTTGAATACAAATCTGGATGCCCTTCCGACAATCCAATTACAGAGAAATAACTGGTAGAAGAAATTTGTGAATTTACCTCACTCTACTTGGTAATCCGGCTGATCCGGCAGCTAAACTGCGAGTTCCCCAGCTACTTCTGCAATGCCCCTGTATGGGCCTTGCGTCAGCTCAACTAGGGATCGATTTGCCTTCTGGAGCAGTTTTCAACCTTCCCAGCTCAGAAATATCAGCGCCCTCAGCAAATTTGGACTTCTACTTGGAGACTGCACTGCTTCTGCATGAGCCCTCCTGGCTCCGCGTCAACCTCTACGTGAGCCCCTTTGGCTCAGCGTCAACCCCTCTTAGGTCCCGCGTTGCCTCCTTCTGGTGTCTCTCTGCCTCTCTATTGTGTATCATGCACTCTAGGGAAGATACTGCAACCCAACTATCCCTGCCCCTCACTACACAAGCTCACTATCGATATTCTCCCGGCAACTGCTCTGCTTCAGAAAATCGAACTTCTGAACCCTCTGTGTGTCTTCCAAGTGACACTCAATCCTACTTAAATAATCTCCCCATTGATATTCAACGGCCTAGATTAAAAGCTGGTCAATGGCTAAGATCATTTCTGCTTGATCCTTGTCTTCTTCTAGAAGTTACACCCACAGTTTATATTAATACCCCTTAATTATTTTATTTTCCTAAGTTTAGACTAGTGTCCCTTTAAAAATAGTTAATTATTTTAATACAACTGTTTCTGTGTGGAATTTCCCAATATGCTTTCTGGGTTCTCTTTGGAATACATGTGCTTAAGCCTCTCTACAAAATTTGAGACTTACAGCGCATCCGATTCTACCAGAAATCAACAGTCCTTCTCCAAGAACCAAGTCAACCCTTCGAGCGAGTCCTTCCTTGATCTTGCACCAGCCAGCTTCACGCTACAACTTCTACCTGCCAGCTTCAAAACTGCTACTTCAACCTGCAACTTCAACCCTATAGTTGCTGCAAAAACCCTAACTCAGCGCTTCCAGAGATCCTTCTTGGTCAAGACAACTCTTCTCAAGGTCAGCGAAGTCAAGACGGTGTATCTCACTCTCCCAGTTACTCGATGCTGCAACTTGTCCTACTACAACTCAGTCCTGCAACCTTAACCCTTCTTGGAAGCTATAGAAACCCTAATCCTTCGCACGTGTGAGAGAGATAGAGCTCAAAAACAAGCTTTTCGTCCTTTCTTTCTTCTTCTAGACCTTCGTTATCGTCTTCTCCTACTTCCCAGCTACAGATCGAACTTTCTTTTTGAGATCGATCTTCTTGGTGAGTGAGTGACAAACGAGGTTGAACTGCTCCATGATATAGCCTTTCCAAGGGGTCGAGTTCCCTCCTTTAGGCAGACTTGAAGCTGGCAGGGCTGACTTGTACTTTTAGAGTTTCCATGACTTTCTAGACTCAAAATATATTTATTTTCCAATTGCATTTTGCCTGGAAGTGTCTTATAAACATGATGTTCACTCCTTTGACTCATGACAATAAGTCCTAAGACCTAACAAACCCTAGAAGCATGAAGAACATGCTTTTACATAGAAGACCATCAATAAGAAGTATGAAACCCATGCTTTAATAATAATAACTTTTTATTTTCTTCTTTTGTTTGTTACATAGGATACATATTGAAATCAATACAACAATTATGAAGACCGAAACTAGTTACATTTTCAATACTCTCTCTTAACTAGGGAGGTTTTCATAATTGTACAACCAGTACAATATCATTCTCAAACGGAATAGTTTTCATAAGAAGAGTCAGATTGATAAGCCAAACTGTAAGCATCATCATTCTAACTAGCACTATCATCGAGGCCTAACTTGACAAGCTCAACTTCATTTGAGAGCATTACGCTGGGAGGCTTTATGTGTGATACCGCACTACATCTACAAGGCACATACCCCATCCATATGTTCACATGGTATGTCCTTTTAGGACTATTCTTAGCTTGGATCGCCAATCCTGATCCCTCAAAACATATCAGTCCTCTTCAACCACTCTTCTCTTGGATCCCTATCCTATCCTCAAAGAGTGTCGGTACCTTTCCTTTCTTGGATTCTATATCCTCAAGGAAAACACAGATGCTTATCCAATCCTCCACCATTTTCTTTTCATCGCCTAAAGAAGAGAATGCACATGTGATGTCTAACATCACTCCCTCTCAATTAGAGAGGATATCCCTATTCCCCCCTGCCCAGGGAATAGACCCTTGCCACTATTTGAGGAGACTCCTTAACTCCCTCTCAAATCTAGAGGAGATTCCTAACTTCCTTTCTATTTGGGAAGTCAGTACACAAGCCTTATAGCTTGTCTTTATAAGAGTATTAGCTACCAGTTCTCCACAGTTGTCTGGCTCCCTCTTTTCTCCATATCTCATTGTATTGAGCTTGCTTCCCTTCGAGGTATCATGGAGCCATCCTCACTCTTCAATCTTGTGACAGGATCAAGATCATTTTTCTTGCTCATCACTTCCATCTTCGACATCATAGATGAAGGCATTGCATTGAGCCTTTCCAAACTTCAAGTTGATCATAACTTCCTCGTGAAAGTGATCTCCTTTTACCTTCAAGTTATCTTCTTGCATTGCTACCTTCACAGTTGCCAAGTACCAGATGTTGAGCTTCTCTCAACATTCTTCATACATTTCCATCCATACAGTTGAACTTGCCTCAATTGTCATCATGTATTCCTCCGACATCCTTCCAAGTAGCAAAATAATATGTTAACCAGATAACCAACAATAATTAAAAATAGACTTACCTCCTTATCATGACCTTCTCATCCAGATATCAACATCCTTATGGTCCATCTCCACTTGAATCTTCCTTCATGCATTAGAGTGCCCAAGGATCGAACTTGAATACCAAGATACAACTTTTTCTTCTAGAGATTATATTGGATGTTAATCATTATTTTACATATTCTAGAGAAAGTCTTAATCTTTTATACATCCTTAAGTAAGTCAAATTCTTCTTTTTAAACATCATACAATCATACTAAGCATGTTACAAGATTCTACATGAATCTTTATCCAAGAGTCACTTTCAATGTGCATTCTTATGCTTCTTATTCCATCATCTAGTTATATGTCTCATAATGAGCCTGCTTCCTGACCCATTGCATTCCTTCATCCCTTTACCAGTATTGTTTCCACATTACATGGAATGTATACTAACTTTGTCATAGTGCTTCTCCTAAGAACCTTCCACAATGATGGTTCTTCTAGGATCATAATGATCCATCTAAGCAAGATGACTACCTCTAACATAATGTTAGATAATGCCTGGATGATCAATATGCAAAATGGTCTATCTAGCTATTCTTAAAGACTAGATGACTTCTGCAAAGCAATCTTAACCAAGTATACTCTACATATGCTACTACCACATGCTTCTCTCTATGATGTTATGCAAAATCAAGATTCCTTTTAAAATAAACATCAATGCATGTTATCTTAAAGGAAAGACCAACTTTGCCAAGAACCTAACAAAAAAGATGCCTTATTTAATAGTAAAGATCTTTCACTTCTTCTTTCTTCGGCTTCTTCTCAGGTTCTCCTACTTCCTCATCTATGTGAGCCTCACTTCTTTCCTTTCTCTTGTTGTTTTGTTAGCTTGGACAGTCCATCTTATAGTGTCCATATTCATTGCACTTAAAGCATTGAACCTTGGAAATATCTTTCTTCTTGGACTTTCCAAACTTTCCCTTCTTCGACTTTTTTATTTTAGGTAGAAAGGCTTAAGAATGTTCATCTAATCCAGTGTCAACTTTCACCTTGATCCTAGATTCTTCCAGAATGCATTGACCCCACAACTCATCAAAAGGAGTTGAATCTTTCTTAGAGTAGATTCTTGTTGCAAAGTTGCTCCATTCCGGTGGTAAAAGATGGTCATTTCCGAATAAGAGATTGTTTCTCCAAGCCCCTGCAAATGATCTCTTAATTGAGAGATCCTCATTAGAAAGGATGCCATGTCCTCATCCTTTGACTTCTTCATCTTATATAGCTTATTCCGCAAAGACATCTTTTGTCTTGATGTACTCACAAAGTACAAGTTCACTAGCTTTTCATACGTAGCCTTGGCAGTTTTCAAGTTTGCAACAAATGGAACAAGAGGATTGTTGATGGATTCAACTATGATCCTTTGAGCCCTTACTTCCCCCCTTATTGCGCTAGATCTTGAGTCTCATCTTTGCTAGGTTCAGTAATTTCCCCAGTAACATATTCCATTACCTCATGTTCAGTAAGAGCCAAGTCAATCCTTTTCTTCCATGCTAGGAAATTCGATGCTCAGTGAACTTATTGCTCTCCTTGCAAAAAGAACCCTTGTGACAAGTAGATTTAGACATAGAGTAATAATATGATACTTACTTGATAACCAAGATTCTCCTCTTCCTTAATGATGTCTCCAACTTTCTTGATGCCTTCAATATCTTTGAAGAAACTTCAATAATGTCCTTGAAAGGTGTTCCCTAGGATTCTTCTAACAACAACTTTCAAGAGTGATGAATAATAACAAGATCCTTTGATGCTTCCTTCTAAGAGGTCTACCAACGAGTCTTCAACTAGATCCCTTCAAGAGACATTCCTTCTTGAAGTCTTGTTCTTCAAACTTTCCTTGAGAGTTTCCTTTTTCCTTCCCCTTGACAAGTAATTTTTTCTAGTGTCCTTTCAGCTGGCTTCCTTGTTCACCTTAGTTTTGATACCATGTTTGGAAAATGGAAAGTGGCAGTTATTAATTCTTATTTTCCTTAACCTTCATGTTTGTTGTGAACTTAGTTAATCTTCTTTTGTTCTTTAGTTAGACATTTTCATTAAACAAATAGCAAGAAAAAAACAGTAACAATAGAGGACACAATAATCAGGCTCTTAGCCAAGGCAAAACCCCTCCAAGGAGAACACCCAGAAAACTCTTCTCTTCTTATAGAATATGCTTTTAATGAGACAACAAAGACCCAAACCCTAGACCAAGTCCTTCTCCATGTACCAAGTCAGCCCTTCTGGCAAGTCATTCCCTGATCTTGCACCAACCAGCTTCACACTGCAACTTTGACCTACCAACTTCAGAACTGCTAGTTCGACCTGCAAATTCAGCGCTATAGCTGTTACAGAAACCCTAACTCAGCTCTTCCAGAGATCCTTCTTGATCAAGACAGCTCCTCCCAAGGTCACCAAATTCAAGACAGAGTATGTCACTCTCCCAGCTACTCGATGTTGCAACTTGTCCAACTGCAACTCAGTTCTACAATATTGGCCCTTCTTAGACGTTGTAGAAACCCTAATCCTTCACACGTGTGAGAGAGACAAAGCCCAAAAACAAGCTTTTCATCCTTTCTTTCTTCTTTTAGACCTTTACTATCTTCTTCTCTTGCTTCCCAGCTACAGATCGAACTTTCTTCTTGAGATCAAACTTCTTGGTGAGTGGGTGACAAGTGAGATTGAACTGCTCCTTTATATAGCTTTTCCAAGGGGTTGAATTCCCTTCTTTAGGCCAACTTAAAGCTACTAGGGCCAATTTGTACTTTTGGAGTTTCCATGACTTTCTAGACTCAAAATAAATTCTTTTTACAGTTACATTTTGCCTGGAAGGGTCTTATAAACATGATGTTCACTCCTTTGACTCATGACAATAACTTCTTAGACCTAAAAACCCTAGAAGCATGAAGAACATGCTTTTAACTAGAAGACCATCAATAAGAAGCATGAAATCCATGCTTTAATAATAATAAATTTTTCTTTTCTTTTTTTGTTTGTTACATAGGATACATATTGAAATAAGTACAACAATTATGAAGACCGAAACTAGTTGCATTTTCAACACAATATAGGGCTCACTTGCTTCAATGAAGCTTAGTGACTCTCCAAGAAAGACCTAAGGAGAGGGAAATCAAGATCTAAGGATTAATGATGATACAATGAGGTTAGGTATATCTAGAACGAAGATCTCCAAGGTGATATCGGACCTCTCAATCAATGTTGCACGAAGCGGGGATGAAACAGGGACGTTTTTTTGGAAGCGGGGATGAAACAGGGACGTTTTCCAAAAATATAGGAAGCGAAGCGTCTCGGAAGCGTCTACTATATATATATATAATTTTTTTATATTTTTTTGCATTTATATTTAAAAAACACCCAAAATACCAAATTAGTTGTAGAAGACATGAAAACATGCATATTTTTTACATAAATCAAGATAGATATGGCATCCATTGTACATCAATGATTAATTATTCCAACATCAACCATCTACAATCTAGATTCCTCTTCTCTTGTCTAGCCTTTGCCTCTACTTCAATTCTATAGGGATTTTAGTCAACATTGCCTAATTTTGATCAAACAGCTTAATCCAAGCCTTATGATATGGTAGAGAAAGCTTAACATGCCTGATCAATGATTTTAACTTGAGTGAAGGGTACATAATTGCTAAGGCCATGACAAAGGAGTTCAACAATCAATAACAC
The DNA here is from genome assembly GCA_000404065.3 of Pinus taeda. Lineage (NCBI taxonomy): Eukaryota > Viridiplantae > Streptophyta > Pinopsida > Pinales > Pinaceae > Pinus > Pinus taeda. Next base: position 32,812 of record APFE031528215.1, read on the forward strand.
CAACACTAGGGTACATATAGTGCTTGTTGCTCCACATTAAATGCCAATCACATGCCCTCATACATGATATAATCCAGTGAAACGCCACAATCCCATTGATCCTGAAAACTGTTAAGTCTGCCGAATTTTAAATGGGATATGAAATTCTATTTTAATAATATGAAGTCTGATGAGGTTGGAACCACTCTCAAACATCCTGAGTCATTTCATGGTAATGTTAAAAATTTAAGTAAAAAGATGGAAATGAAAGATAAAGGAGAATGTCACTTTTACTTTAAGAATTTAACATTACCATCAGGGAGCATCTAGGAAGCGTCTAAGGAGCATCAATGGGTACCATGGGAGTATTCGGGAAGTGCAGTTCCTCACAAAACAGTGTGAAATTTCCAAAAACAAAAAAAACCCTCGGAACCGTCCACCTTCTCTAATCTACTCGCGATCCGCGGTGGATACACGCCCAAACCTCCACAGATTCGCACCCAATCCTTTCCAGATCCGCGGATCGGGCAGTAGGAGCCACGGATCGAACCCCCACAAATCCAAATTTGCAAGAATCGCCAAAAAAAGAGGATCCGCGGATCCGATTTTCCGATCCGCGGTTCTGCCGAAGGATCGGTGGCGGATCCGTACAGGACGCAAATCTACCTTTGGATCCTTGGGGTGGGGGGGGGGACGATTCCTACAACACTGCTCTTAATAAGCTCTTAGAAATAAGCAATTGCTTCCAAGATAGGTGTGGCTAAAATTGAGAAACCTAGATTGGGTCCACACAAGACCTAGGGTTTATGACTTACCATGGGAGTATTCGGGAAGTGCAGTTCCTCACAAAACAGTGTGAAATTTCCAAAAACAAAAAAAACCCTCGGAACCGTCCACCTTCTCTAATCTACTCGCGATCCGCGATGGATACACGCCCAAACCTCCACAGATTCGCACCCAATCCTTTCCAGATCCGCGGATCGGGCAGTAGGAGCCGCGGATCGAACCCCCACAAATCCAAATTTGCAAGAATCGCCAAAAAAAGAGGATCCGCGGATCCGATTTTCCGATCCGCGGTTCTGCCGAAGGATCGGTGGCGGATCCGTACAGGACGCAAATCTACCTTTGGATCCTTGGGGTGGGGGGGGGGACGATTCCTACAACACTGCTCTCAATAAGCTCTTAGAAATAAGCAATTGCTTCCAAGATAGGTGTGGCTAAAATTGAGAAACCTAGATTGGGTCCACACAAGACCTAGGGTTTATGACTTATCATGGGAGGTAGACCTCCTAGGTGTACACTAGGTCATGGTAGGACAATGTAAGGGTCAAAACCATAAACTTCCTTTGAGTTTTATAAGCAAAGACCCTCAAGAAGACCCCTCACCAAGATGTTCAAGGTGATTTTCAGGATTGTAGCTAGGGCTTGAGATTTCTCACAATCCGGCTGCGGGAATTGTCTCAAATTTGGAGGAAAGATAAAAGAAACATCAGCGCAAAAGGTTGTCCAAATGGTTTTGAAATAGCTCTTCTCAAATGCAATTTGCACCAAGCTTTGGTAGGCCATCTAGATTTAGGGTCGAAATTTAGAAAGGGGAGAAAAAGCAAAGAAAAAAAGGTTGGTTACTAAATTGGCTTGGATTAGTGTCTTTCCCTTAGGGTATGGAGTCTCTGTGATTCAAAATTTGGCCAAATTTGTCTTTCTTTTTAGCTGCATCAACCTCAAGGGACATCATTCCAGGCCTGGCCCAAGGTATGGACAAGGGGTGTTGAAATATGTAACTAGGTTCGGTCTTCATTAATGTATTTAAGTCAATGAAATCTATTTATCAAAAGAATGAAGAAAATATTATTATTATTATTAAAACATGGGTTTCATGCTTGGGTCATCATGTTTTAGGTCAAAGTCCCCATTGAGGACCTCTAGGATTTATTCTGAGTCATTAGAGTCATTGCCCACTTAAAGAGACCCTTCTTGGGCTTTTGAATCATGTAAAAGAATTAATATTGAGTCAAATATGTTATTTGTCCCATCCACACCAAGTCGGCCTTAAGGACATTTGTCCCCTCCACACCAAGTCGGCCTCAAGGAGATCAAGTCGACTTCAAGAAGGGCAATTCGACCTCACTGGAAGGCTATATATACGAGGCAGTTCAAATTCATTTGGAGCATTCACTCTCTCTCTCATAAGTTCGATATCCAGAAGTAAGAAGCTGGGAAGTGCGAAGTTGGAAAAGCACTGGAAAAGGGTGCAAAGTTTGGAGGGAAGAAAGAAGATATCAAGATCAAAATTTTGGGCCATCTATCTCTCACTCAAGTGGAGTATCTATGGAGATCGAAGTTTTTCTTTGTCTAGTCGAAGTTGTTGTTGTTGCTGTTGTTGTCAGTTGTTGGGTCAAAGTTGTTATTGCAAGTTGTTGTTGCTAGGTCGAAGTTGCTATTGAAGGGTATTCATCTACAAGGAAGAAGTGAGGGCTGACTTGGTGTGGAGGAAGTCTTTGTCTAGGTTAAGAGTCTTGGATGATCTCGTGAAACTATTGAAGGAAGAATTGTTGACTGGGTTTTCCCTAGATAGGGGTTTTACCCTGGTTGTCCGCCTACACTGATGTCTTTGTGCTATTGTTTTGGTAATTGCTTGATAAACTAAAAGATAAAAGAATCACAAGTAATTATCTATATAAGAAAATATTTTTGCCTTTCTGATTTTCTAACAAGGGGAAGGGGAAGCTAACAGCATATGCACCCAGTGGACAAATGTGGACCAAAATGGGGAAGATGTGAAAGGGGTCATAATGAGCAGAGAGGAGTGAGATATATGGTATTGGGAGGTGGGACCATGCAACCAAAATTAGGGTTTCCCGTGTAGTGCCACTGCTAAGGCTAATAGCTCATAGAGGAGATCACATAAGACTAAGATCCAAGATTAACTCCCAAGATGAGGTAAGGGAACAAGAGTACAAGTCAAAGCCTGTTCTTTCTACCGAATCCCCCCGGTAATCCATGCCCAAATGTGCCCAAGAAAAGAAAGCATAAACACCCAATTACATAATGAAAAATCATAGCTTCGGGTTAGAAAGCCCACCTTCAAACATACGATCATGACAGATGAGCGAGAGAATAGTAGCACATCGAGCTATAAGGTGGCTGCAAGGGGTTGTCAATTGTTAGCTGAAGACCAATCTAGTAGAAAATTTTGCACCAGTGGATCCTTTCCTGCAAGCATAGAATAGATGACTGGATAATCAATGTCATGAATTCCCCTTCAAGACCTTTCTAGTGATGTCGCACTTTATGGCTATGGCAACGTCATGATGGGAAGGAAAGGAGGAGGGATGACCACAACAAGGTGGTTGCTTAATGTGATGATTATGTTGAAAACGGGAAACCACCATGTGTTCTTTATCTTCAAAGGATGGCAAGGAAGAAGTGATATGTCTAACAAATTTATTTTCCTCAAGATTATCCTCAGAAGGGGGAAAGGCTCATGATCAATGGAGATTGTGTGAAAAGAGGTGATGCAATGATCCCTTAATGACTCAGGTAGGTCCTTCGCATCCTAAGAGAAGCAAGACAAGATAGGGTTGTTATTCATGTCATCATCAATATCATAGATATGGTCCTCATCATAAGGACAGCCATTAACCTCCCATTTCCCTTTTTCAACATATAAATAGCCCTCAATATCATCATCCAAGGGGCTAATTGAAGCATCTTTCTCAAGATCTTTGTCATGCACAATGGGAGAAGGAATACCTTGATTAAAATCCTCCTCATCAAATCTTGTTTCATGCGGATCAAGTAGGAAAGCCTTTTCTTCTTCTTTATTACCTTCATTGTTGATCTCATCTTGATGATCCGACAAGGGGGCTTCTTTTTCCTTACATTGTTGAGCATTATGGGGACTACTTTCCCTATTGTTGAAGTTTCTAAGTTTACTTAGTTTAGAAACCCTTCATACACTTTTTTTTATTTATTCCTACCTATTTGTTATTTTTCTTTAACAAGTTATTTACAAAGTAAATACTGAAAATAAACACCAATGCATGCTCAACATATTACAGGTCAGCTACTAAAAAAAACAAGAAAAACACACCACATGACACCATTATTTTTGGACCAATGTCCCCAGAAAAACCAAATGCAGGAAAATCGGTGCAGCTATCTGAGGGTTTTCTTATTAAGCAATATCAGAGTACAATCTGGGTGTTGAAACTGGCCTACCCTATAGAGAATTTCCTTAGTAGCTATGCCTCCCAGGTTGAGAGAAATCTCCTAGCTGAAACCCCTAAAAATCCTTTCGGTAGTTCCTCAGCGCAAAACTGCTCTGCAACCCCAGCGTCTGCCCAATCCGGCCTGCGTCAGCCTCTCCTAGCCCAGCGTTGGCCCTGTGTCAACCTTCCTTGGCCTGCGTCATCCCCAGGAGGCCCTGCATCAGCTCTGGGAGCCTCTGCGTCAGCGACGCTAGCCCCTTTGGTGCTCTGCGCAGCACTTGGCTACCCCTGCGTGAGCCCTTGCTGGCTCTGTGTCACTCTCTTGGCTAATGCGTTGCTCTCCTGGCACACTCTCTGCCTTCTCTATTTCTCTATACTCAATGCCCCTTAGCTGCTCTCCCGATCACTGATTCTATCTCTCTTAGCAAACCCCGCTCTAGAGAATAAAATGATTGATCACTCTGGTGTATTCTCCAAGTGATCCTCAAGCCTCCTCTTATACTTTTCTTGTTGACATATCAACGGCCGAGATTAAGTCTCTAATCAATGGCGAAGATTAGATCTGGCTTGATCCATGTCTTTTGGACCATTCTAACACAGTTTCATATTAATCCACATTAATATTTTAATTTCCCTAAGTTTAGACTTAGGGATTCCATTAATATTTTAATATCTCCTTAACTGTTTAGAATCTGCCCAAACCCTTTCTGGGTATTGGAGATCTCATGTGTCCCAACCTCTCCACCAAATTTCATGGCTAGAGCACATCTGATGCTACCCCAAATCAACACCTATCCTAGTAACCATCCCATCTCTTCAAGAAGACATCTTCAAATTGCTCAAAATCAACAATACTTCCCAAAGGGAAACTATTAAACCAATCTCTAACTTTGCCTTCAAATGTTAAAGCAAACAACATCAAAGCTACATCCTCGCTATGTATAGTATTAAAAATCATTCTTCCTGCAAGATTGAACACATGGTCCTGTGCACTATCACTTCCATCAAATTTAGGCAACCACTTATGCCATTATTTGGGAAATTTGTCAGGGGTACCACAAAATCCGACAGATTTTATTGGTTCAAATCAAATGAGCTCTGGATCTTCCATTTTTCTTTTTGGTATGGGATGCTAACATTAATGGGAGTCGCCACGGTGAATTCAAAGTGCCTAAAGAGATGCTTGCTTCACCCTACAAGCATTGACTTTGAAGTTCAATGAAGAAATAGGGCTTCATTCTTCCAATGCAGTCGCCAAAAGATATATCAATGATGTCGTAAGGGAACAAGGCACATGTCTCGTGTCCCCGACAACCATGCCAAAAAATTTGTTGCATAAATTAGCAGGCCTAGTAAATAGGCTAAAGTTAGAGGGCACAACAATTTGGGACAAAGGCCCATTATCACCACAGCCTAAGTCCCCTTCTCTTCTCGGATTTTCACTGACAGGAGGAGTCCTAGTATGGAGGAATTCACTTAGGATGGGTCAATGATGAGATATACAATGATTTCCAAGTCCCATTCAATGAAAAGGTTCAATATAGTGCTCACTTGCTTCAATGAAGCTTAATGACTCTCCAAGAAATGACTCTCCAAGAAAGACGAGCGAGAAATCAAGATCTAAGTATTAATGATGATACAATATAGTTAAGTAGAACCAAGATCTCCAAGATGATATAGGACCTCTCAATAAGCTCTTAGAAATAAGCAAATGCTTCCAAGATAGGTGTGGCTAAAATTGAGATACCTAGATTGGGTCCACACAAGACCTAGGGTTTATGACTTATTGTGGGAGGTAAACCTCCTAAGTGTACACGAGGTTCGTAGGGCAATGGAAGGATCAAAATGATAAACTTCATTTGATTTTTATATGAAAAAGACCCTCAAGAAGGCTACTCACCCAGATGTTCAAGGTGATTACAGTTAGGGCTTGAGTATTCTCACAATCTAATAGTGGGAACTATCTCAAATTTGGAGGAGAGCTAGAAGAAACATCAACGTAGAAGGTTGTACAAGTGGTTTTGCAATAGCTCTTCTCTAATGCAATTCGCACCAAGCCCTAGTAGGCAATCTAGATTTAGGGTCAAAGTTTAGAAAGGAGAGAAAAAGAAAAGGAAAAAAAGGGTGATCACCAAATTGGCTTGGATTAGTGCCTTGTCCATGGGCTATGGAGTCTATGTGATTCAAAATTTCGCCAAAATTGTCTTTCTTTTTAGCTGCATCAACCTCTGAGGCATCGTTTCAAACCCGACCCAAGGTGTCGACAAGGAGAAGGGGAGGCTAACACCTTGTAGACCCAATGGACAAATGTGGACCCAGATGGGGAAATATGTGAAAGGGGTTGTAATGAGCGGAGAGGAGTGAGATATATGGTATCGGGAAGCGGGACCATGAAACCAAAATCAGGGTTTCCGATGTAGTGCCACTTCTAAGGCTAATAGCTCATAGAGGAGATCCCACAGGACTAGGATCCAAGATTAACTCCCATGATGAGGTAAACAAAATTATCAAGACCAGACCAAACTAGTTTCAACCGGTCAGTCTGACCGGTTTGAGGCCAAAACCAGTTTGGACTGGTGATCTATACTTCTTTTGGCCGGTTCAGTACCAAACCAGCCGGTTCTTGTATGAAACCGACCGGTTCGGTACCGAACTGGCCTTTTTTCATTGAACTCGACCGGTTTTGTACATTGCTTCCAAGGACCCTTTGAATGCAATTTTTTTCAAAAAAGCAATGATTTATGACAGGGGAAACCTAGTATTTGACCATACTGCCCTACTAATGCTATGCATTTCATGGTAAAATTAAATTCTTAAAGTAAAAGTGACATTCTCCTTTATCTTTCATTCTCATCATTTTACTTAAATTTTTAACATTAACATGAAATGACTCAAGATGTTTGAGAGTGGTTCTGACCTCATTGGATTTCATATGGAGAAAGTAGACTTTTAGATCTCACTCAAAATCCGACAGACTTAACAGTTATCCAGGATTTCAGGATTGCAGGGATTGCAAAGCTACAATGGATTTTGTCATATATGAGGGTATGGAACTAGTATTTAATCAAGAGCACCAAGCCCTCTATGTACTTTGATGTTAGTGGCATTGGTTGTCGAACTCCTCTATCATGAGCCTACTAAAAAATGTGCCAATCACTCAAACAAGATCTTGACTTGACATGCTATGTTTTTTCTATCTTATTTTAATGCTTAGAGTGCGATATTGATGACAAAGATCCCAATATAGGCAATGATTTTGATGATATGTAAGTATTTGTTGTAGAATAATATTTTTGGATCCTAGAGGCCATGTGGAGCTTGTTTGCTGATGTATTTTCGGTTTAGAGATGGATTGCACTCGATGCTATTTTGGTTATGTGCACCCTTACATGTTATACAAATGAGAACTTTTGCTTATTTGTGCGTAAATAGTTTGGATTCATATGGATGCACCTAAATATATATGTTTTTATCTAAATTTTGAATATTTTGTGTTTTTGGTTGACTGGTTTTTTCGTCCCATTTTTTTACCGATTTCCGTCCAGTTCTGACTCGTTCCCGGTCCAGGGGTCTACCGGTTGAATGGTCGATCTGATTCTGATAACTATGGAGGTAAGGGAACAAGAGTACAAGTCAAAGCTCGTTCTTTCCACCGAATCCCCCCACTATCCCAAGCCCAAATGTGTCCAAGAAAAGCAAGCATAAACACCCAATTACATAATGAAAAATCATACATTCGGGGTTGGAAGGCCCAGTTTCAAACATACGATCATGATAGAAGAGTGAGGGCACATAATGACTGGCTCAGGTGGCAGAGAATAGTAGCACACCAAGCTATCAAGTGGCTACAAGGGGTTGTTTGCTGCTAGCTGAAGACAAATCTAGGAGAAAATTTCTCCTATAAGGGTCACCCATAGGTGGTGGGTAACAAGATGTCACCTTAGAACTCCTCTATTTATCCTATTCCCTTTGGGTCACTTAGGAAACCTCTAGGCTTAGGGTTTTCACTTCTCAACCCTTAGAATAAATAATTATTTCTTTTACGTCCTCAACCCAAATCTTGGGTCCATAACCCCACTTTTGGGTAAATTGTCCAACCAACCAATTTTGGTGGGTATCCTTCTCAAACATACCTTCTGAGCTACCCAAAATTCAAACAGTGTTAAACACAGTTCCAGATGCTAAAACGCTAGAATGGGGTTGGCTTGCAAGGGAGCTGACTACACTTGAAGCTGCTGCATGGAGAAAACTTATAGTTGGAGGGGCAGTTTGACCTTATCGATGTGAGTTTAGTGCATGTGTTGTTGGAAACAGATTCATTCTACTTGTTGGGAAAGAGATCAAGAGGAATGACACATTTGGATTGTATTTTTCACTGCAAATCCAGAATGGCGGCATGTAAAAATGAGTTCTCCCCTGACAGGGCGATATTTCAGTGCAGATCCAGGGTGGTAACTAATTAATTTAAAAAACTAACTGCAAAACTGTCACAACTCACCAGTCACCTATACCCTGATTTCTTGTTGTCAGCTGCACTGATATCCTGAATTCTGTCATCTTATGCTCTTGAAACCGCTGCCCTATCACTCTCTTGGAACAATCACTCACACCCAAAATCCCCACAAACAGTTGCTCTCACTCTTAGAACAGTCACAGAACAGTCAAATTATAACATGGAATAATGTTGAGTGCATTTTGGAAGTGGTATAAGGGTGGAGCTATAGTGGGGCAGAGTCTTTAGCTACGTGCCAAAATATAAAATAATGCTTCCAAAATCTAAAATAACCCGCCAAATCAGACATTTTTTTTATTTCTTGTTGGTGGATCCGACTCCAAACCCACGGAGCCACCTTTGATTTGGGTAAGCTACTTCCAGATGACAGGATGTTGTTTCACTGATACAAGAACTGGCATGCTGGAAAATCCCACATGATTCCACAAGGATCTGGATCAGATCCAAAGGAACCATGGTTCCTAGCCTTAACCCCAATGTTTCAGGTAACATCGGTTGCAAGTAGTTAATGGTAATGTTCATTGTAGTGTTGCGAAATCGCGATAACATCAAAAAATCGCGACTTTTTTATTTCGCTGGTAAACTTGCCCGATTACTACACATTTTTTCAAAAAAACGGCGATTTTTTCGAAATTATCACAATTCGATGGGAAATAATCGCCAGGCTCTTGGACAACACGTTTTATAAGGATACGGCAAGTACAAAAATATATAATAATATTTTTTAAAATTTTAAAAAATACATTTGATGTTTAAAATCAAAACCATTCATGAATCACAACATTAGAACTAAAATAATTAGACAATTTATGAATCTGAACACTAAAACTAATAAACATATAAATCCCGGATCCGGGTGTTAATGACGCCCTAAATGGCATTCATGCGCACTTAAGACGCATGAGGCCGCCACCTGCTGCGCAGCGTGGAGCCCCAGACACAGTTTGGAGGCGGGACGGTGAGTGTTATGACCTTGGCACGGTGCAGGACAGCGCCATTAATGGCGAGCGGAGCCCGACGCGGTCTGTGGAGCGGTATTTACAGGCGGCAATTCAATAATTTTTCCATTATGCCTGCGACTGAAGAATACTCTGTTCGGTTTGTGGTGAGTTCGGTGGGTGAGGTCGTCTGGGAGCCCCACCTCAGAGGGGAAATTCGAGCTGGTTTAGGCTCGAATTGGCAGCCCTTCAACTCCGCTGGTGCTCCTCGCTCTGGAATTCCGCTATCAGGTTGGGGTAAGTGCTTCATCCGCGGCAATTTTAATTTTTCTGGCTCTGTTTCACGGTTCAGTGTTTCAATTGTTCTCTGTTCGGCTTCGCAACTCGGTCCGAGGTCTTTGCATGCTCTGAGGAGCATCTCTGGTTCCCACTCTGCCTCGTTGACAATCACGGTCCTTCTTTGCACCATGAAAAAATCTGGGAAGCGCTCTCGCTCCGGAGATAAGCCTGGCAGCAGCAATCGACATGCTGCGCGCCCTCAATCCACTCCTCTGCTCACCACCATCAATCTTACTTCTCCCCCTGAGGATTCCCCTGCTTCTAACCCCACCCGCCATCCGATACCCAACAGCGCCTTCCAATCCACCCACTTCAAATTCCAGAGCAACCTGAACCGCCCCTTGGTTTCTGCCCAGATAACCATCTTGATGACGGAGGAAATCAACCAGGTTCCTCCAATATCCTGCATAGACCCCAATTCTTCCAACAGCAGTGACCATTCCTCGGCCCAATTAGCCATGGCTGCAAAGACGGAGGATGTTCCAGTAATACAGGTCGACTCGCCTTCTCCAGTTCCTCCCCTGAGCGACTGCATCAACCTTTTCCTGGACCCCGATGCTGGCAACACCGACAAAGACCAGGAAGGCAACGTGGAGCATGGCAAAGAGGGGCACAACCACGATGACGCGTGTCAGCCAGATGCAGAGACACAGGGGGACGAAGACAGCTGAACAGTTGGCACTTGTGTTTGCTCTTTTTGGTTTTTTGGCAGCCAGCTTTGGGTGTTGGCTCGTTTTTGAGATTTTCCAGCCGCAGCGAATGCAATTGTCTTGGTCTCAGTACTCTCTCTCCCAGTTTCTCAGTATTCTCAGTACTCTCTTTCTCTGTTTCTTTGTAAAGCCAAGGAATTTGGCAGTTTGTTCAGTCTATCTGGCTGTAAGCTTGGATGTAATCCCCAACTTCTCTACTTGGGGAATTTTTGTAACATATGTGATGCGCAGGCTTCGACAGCTGCCCCCTACTGTAATTTTATGTTTACCAGTTAATAGAAAATAGCATAGTCTTTTACCGAGAAAAAAAAAATAAACATATAAATATTAATAAAAAAAAAAGTTAAACAATACACATATTAAATAATTTGATATAATTGATAATTTTAAAATAATTAACATAAGACATAACAAAAAAATAAAATATAATTAATTAT
>APFE031528215.1:45738-78365 GCA_000404065.3 Pinus taeda
GAACACGGCCTACCATATTTAATTTTTATTTATAAAAAAAATACTTGGCGATAACTATATAACATTTATTTATAAAAACAATATTTATAAAAAAAATATTTATAAGGTACGCACCACTTTATTATACGTTATTTAAAAATAAACAACGTTTTTAAATAACGTATATAATGTATACGTTATAACTTACAAAAATAAATAATGTGTTACGTATATGTTATAAGTTATAACCCTGGTTTTATAAATAAGTTAATAACGTGTATATAACGTATATATGTTATAAAAATTAAAATGAAACACAAAATAACACCTGAACTACCACATGAACATTTTGTTAACTGATCGTACGGATCCCACCGTATCCGTACCCGTACCCGTTTCGGATTCGGGGATCCGAGGTTTCTCCACTTGCCCCCCGCGGATCCGGTGACGTAGTAATATATATATTTTTTATATTTTGATACATATATGTCAACAAAAACATGTAGAATGATGAATTAGATATAAAAAACATAGATTGAACCATATAACAACAATCATCTAAATTCTAAAAGTTATAATTTTCATCAACCACGTCTACAAGTTAGTAACATACAACATATTGAGCATGATTCATCAATCTTAAGTTTCAAGCTTTCAAAATTCAATATATAACATTTATCATCATTGATCACCAAAGTTGTACTTGTAAGCTAAGTGTAACCATTACAACATATAATATCTAACATGAAATGAATGTTATAAAATGAAATGAAACAACTTTCAACTTTCATGAAGCATCATATTCATAATTTATTACTAATGAGTTATAATTTCCAATTTCAACCTTCAAACTTAAATTGTCATATATTGTTTACAAAAAATATCATAATAAATACGAAAGAGTCAATAGTTATAAAAACTACTAGAAACTAGAAAAGACAAATAAATCTATTATCTATTGATAATGCTTGGGCCTCTTGCCACCACGAGAAATGTCTAATTTTGTAGTCTTGTTGGAAAATCAGGATCTTTGTCATTAATATCACCCTCCAAGCATTAATATCCAGAGGTTTCTTTGTCATTACCTCTGTATCTGTATAGAGATCTTTGTCATTAATATCACCCTCTATGCATTAACATAAGATAGAAAAAGCATAGCATGTCAAGTCAAGATTTTGTTTGAGTGATGCATACATTTTTAGGAGGGTCATGATAGAAGAGTTCGACAACCAATGTCACTAACATCAAGGTACATAATGGGATTGGTGCTCTTGATTAAATACGAGTTCCATACCCTAATACATGACAAAATTCAATGGAAACATTGCAATCCCCCAATCCTAAAATCCTGAAAAACTGATAAGTTTGCTGGATTTTGAATGAAATCTAAAATTCTACCTTTCTCCATATGAAATTCTATGAGGTCGGAACCACTCTCAAACATCCTGAGTCATTTCATGGTAATGTTAAAAATTTAAGTAAAAATGATGAAAATGAAGATTAAGGAAAATGTCACTTTTACTTTAAGAATTTAACATTACCATGGATCGCATATCAATACTAGAACCATAGGCTTGATCATTAAGCTGCCCCACTCAAAACTTATTTGCAATCTTCCACCAAGGTTTTGGGACGAAGGGGCGAGGGAGCGAGGATACGTGGGAGCGGCCTATGCAAAAGCTCCCCACCAATTTTTAGGAAACGTGGGGGAACGTCAGAGTCTTAAAAACTTATAAATATAAAATATAATTTATAAATTGAGTCCACTATGACAATTGGGTTTGTAATTGAAAAGCTACAACACATGATCATTGATATGAATATCGTTATCTAATATCAAATAAATTTAAAATTCTAATTTATAATCATACATCATACATTATGATTAAAGTTTAAACCATATTGACGTTCCACTTCCTACTATGAACATTGAACATTGAACAATGAATATTGACATAAAATTATAAAAGTCAAGTCTGATACATCATACATCAAGAGTGAAAATTTTATGGAATTATAAAAGACTAAAGTCAAGTCTAGTACATCAAGAGTCAAAATTTTATAGAGTCAGAATAACATAAGAACATCAACATATCAAAAGATAAACGAGCATAATTTTGCTCAAGCCTCGAGGTAATGCCTTGCTAGTCTCTGCATACAGCTACTGCATGAATAAATCAGGATCAACCATATCACCATCTGAATCTGAATCACTAGCATTCTCAAACATGCTAAGTGGCACACCAACCAACCCCATCTGTCTCTCATCAAGTCTCTCCTCCATATCTACCTGTGCATCATCCTTTGGATCAACATCCCATTGTGTTGTTGGTCCCTTCAAATACTCATGTGTCTTCCCTATGCTCAAGACATAGGGAACTGTGCACAGCCACTAACTTCTCCGCTCTTTTAGAGGTAAGCTTGTTCCTCTTGATAGAGTGGATGTAGCTATATGTGGACCAATTCCTCTCTGCTGCAAAGGAACTAGGAACATCTTGCGAATGGAGTGAGGGGCCAGGGTGAATAATGAATTAAATTTATAAAAAAACGAATTGAAACCCTAAAGTATTAAAACTAATATTAAATTTTAATTATAAACAAAAGTTTATTTAAAAAATTGGGCCCTTCGACCCCCCACGACTCCCCACAACCCCCTTTTTGGAAACAACCCCTCAGCACAAGGAAACGACCCCCTGGCACGTCCCACTGCGTACCATGTTTTTTGGGAGCGTGGGGAAATGACCCCTTCTCGTCCCCAAGTCCCCAAAGCGCGGGGGAGCTAGGAAACTAGACCCCTGGGGGGGGGGAGTCCCCGTGGAACACTGCTTATTTGTTTCTTTGAAAAAAATTGCATTTGGAACATTACTGCAAAAAAAGAAATTGCAAAAAAGGCTAAACACTCCCAAAAAAGTAGGGAGTGTTTTCTTTTAGGGAGCGCACTCCTGAAAACGCTCCCCCGGAGTCGCTCCCACTCGGAGCGTGAATTGGGGGCGGGAGCGAAAGGGAAGGGGGCTCCCCCGCAACCCTACTATAACTCATTGATTATCAAAGATTTTTGAATGGATTTGATGGTGTTTTTTTTTCATTTTTGTTGCATAGAGTGGAGAGAGTTCATTTTGGATTGAGTTGAAGTTTTTTTGTTTGTTTGTCAAAAATTCAATGTGTTGTGTCATGTATGTAATTTTTTTTCTTGTAATTTGCAATTATTATTGTGCCATAAGTTCAACTTCAAAGTTCAAACTTCATCTTACATTAAAACTCAAGATTTCAACCAAGTTACAAACATGCCAAGGAAATTGGACCCTCTGTGGGAATTTGGTGAACCTGATGGAGGGTTTGATAGATTGAACTTGTCTTGCACATTGTGTGGGCAGCATATGTCGGGGGATTTATAGATTAAAGTATCACCTTGCACAAATCCCTGAACATGATGTAGGGCCTTGCAACAATACAAATGCAGAAATCATCCGAAGAGCCATGAGATCATTGGAAGAATTAGAGCAAGAGAAAGTGGCCAAAGCAGATCTAAAGAAGCAACTAGCAAAAAAGGTGTTAAGAGGTGGATATGGAAGTTTCACTGGTTTTACTTCAGCATCAATGTCTACAACCAACCTTGTAGCTGCCTCATCATTTTTTGTTCCTAGAACCACGCCTGGTTCACAACCATCTATCACTTCAATGCTTAAAAAAATGAGAAAGAACAAGAATGACAAGTTGTTGGGCAAGTTTCTCCTTTGGAGTGATATTCCTTTCAACGTTGTAAGGAATAATCCCTTTTTTCAGCCTGTTGTTGATGTTATTGCAACTGTTGGCCCAGGGTACAAAATTCCTTCTTATGATGACTTTAGAAGCCGCATTCTTCAAGATGAAAAGGTTAACTGCACCAAAAGATTGGAGGAGTTTAGGGCATCATGGGCACGAACAGGATGCACTGTGATGTCAGATGGTTGAACCGACCAAAAGGGGAGAACCCTTATAAACTTCTTGGTTAGTTGTGCCAAGGGGACAATGTTTATGAAATCTGTTGATGCATCTTCACATATCAAAGATGCAAAATTATTATGTGATTTGTTGGATGTGTTTATTTTGGAGGTGGGTGTAGAACATGTTGTCCAAGTCATAATGGACAATGCTGCAAATTATGTTGCTGCTAGTAAGATACTTATGGAGAGGCATCCTACTTTATTTTGGACACCTTGTGTTGCACATTGTATTGATTTGATGTTGGAGGACATAGGAAAAATTTCCTTTGTCAAAGATACTGTTGACTCATCAAAAAGCATTACAAAATTTATATATAATCATGCATCTGTGCTTAACTTGCTGAGAAAATTCACCAACAACAAGGAGTTGGTGTGCCCCGCCATTACACGGTTTGCCACAAGTTTCATATCTCTTCAATCCCTCTTGAATTCTATGTGGGATGTGAAGATAATGTTTCTTTCAAAAGAGTGGTGTGCTTTGAAAATGAGCCGCAAACCAGAGGGGGAGGCCATATGCAGATTAGTTTCATATCAAGAAAACTTATGGGCGGGAGTGCAGGAGGCAGGAAGACTTCTGGGCGGGAGTGCAGGAGGTGTGCACCGTTACTGAACCTTTGGTAAAGGTTCTTCGATTAGTTGATGGTGAGAAGCCCGTAATGGGCTATTTGTATGAGGCCATGGAAAGGGCCAAAGATTCCATTCGAACCTACTATGATGATAAGGGAGATGAGGGGTTTCAGAAATAACTCCTCCTATAGGAAGTGATTGATGAACGATGGAACAACACACTCTATCGTCCCATTCATGCTGCAGGGATCTACCTAAACCTCGCATTTAGTTACCCCTGTGGATTCTTATTTGATGTTGAGATTATGGATGGATTCTTAACCTGTGTTCAGAGGATGATGCAATCTCCAGCAGAACGTGCAGAAATCTCCAAAGAAATGGAGATATATAGGATGGCATGTGGCACATTTGGCTTTGAGTTGGCTGTAACTGATAGGAAGACTACAATGGCAGGTATTTTCAAATTTCATTCTCTTCAAGTTCATAACTTCATACTTTGCTTCAACTTTCAAATTTCATTTTTCCTTCTTATGTTTATCTTATTTGTATTTTTGTTGTACATGCATGGTGGACTTGCCATGGTGCCAGAGTACCCCATCTGTGAAAGTTTGCCATTTGAATCCTCAGCCAAACATGTAGCTCCTCAGGATGCAAATGCAACTGGAGTGTATTTGAAAAATTACACAACAAGAAGCATAACAAATTAAACTTAAAACTTAAAATATTCCAAATTTCCAATTAATTTTTTGAATTCATTAAATAATATTTTTTTAATTATTATTTTATGATCTTTGTACAGGTTGGAGACCCAACGACTTAATGACATGGTCTACGTCTACTACAATCATTGATTGTGGGTGAAGCAACTTGAGAGGATACATGATATGGAGACCATCTCATTGGATGGGATTGACACCAATGCTGCATGGAGGGTTGAGGCCAAGAGGCCTCTCATGGAGTCTGCTGATGATTGGTTAGAGCAAGAGGTAGTGGAAGGCGTAGAGGGGGAGGAGGAGGAGGAGCAACAGGAGGAGGAGGTGACACCACCTATCCAAGCTACCCCTGCCCCCAGTAGAGGACGTGGTCTACCTCCTCTAGCTCCTAGTTTTTCAGCTTCTAGAGCACAGCAGAATCCACTGCCAACTCCACCGGCATCTACATCTAGAGGGAAAGGGAAAGCTATTGCATTTTCTCGCAAGAGGAGCAGAGGAAATCAGTAGTATTAATTATTTGGTTCATTTCATTGTATATGACATTATGACTCATGATATGAGATACATTATTATATTTTTTGTTGATATTTTGACGCTGAGTTGGGACTCAAGAGTCAGGACTTACTATTCAAGACATGATTCACTGTTATGTGTGATGTAGCACTAGAAATGATATTACATATCTTATATATTAGTTCTTTTATCATATTTATGTGTCAATGTATTTATTTTATGTTGTAGATGCTTTAGATATTAAAAAATTTGGGAAAAAATATATATATATATATATATATATATATTTGTATTTTATGATTTTTCCCGATTTTTTCCCCTCGTCGATTTAATCCCGATAACGATTTCCCAACATTAGTTCATTGTGTTGCGCCTCTCTTGAACAATTCTTGTGGCTGTTACAAATAAATCAAATCTGCCTATGACTAATAATACTTGATGTTTGGTGGTTTTTTCACGTCTTCTTCATCCACTTTCAAGTTCCATTTGTTACCCATAGTCCAAGACACTAGGTCTTGCTTTGCTTCTCCCATATTATCCTATAAGACTAAAAACAATCTCATTCTACAGATCTGGTTATTACATCAGCTATTAAAAAACAGATTTGTAGTTTTTATTAGGGATTCTTTGCTAGAGAAGAGAGCCAGCCTAAGTGATGAGGAATACCGAAGTGACACCAGCTGGTGTGCTCAAGTTGCGCTAGGATTTGTACTTGTTTTTGAAGTGCAGACTTTAGAGGTAACACGTTTCACCTTTTGGGCACTTGTGTGAGCCCAAAACGTGCCATCATCAACCCAAAACTGGGGTTGTTCTGTTTGGTCTGAAACGTATAGGAAATCTCCTGAAAAGTTTTGTAATGTATTTCCAAATCATAAAAATGACCCCAAAACGTTTTGGTGCATTTCCACCCCTAGAAATGGAGCCTGGGGGGAGTTTGCTGAAACTTAGGATTGAATGCATTCTTTCACAAAAGTTCTATTTGCTTAAAAATCAAAGAACACAAATAATTTCAAAGAGCGCATTTTTGTGGCATGTACAGGGGGCAAAGAAAATACCAACAGCTTCTAACTGTGTTTGATGAAGTCTCCATCCTTGTTCATCCTCCTCCTCGAAGGCTCGTGGAGGTTGGGTGGGTTGTGCTGCAACAGAAATAGAGTATACTTTAGCTAAAATCTATATTGTAAGAGTATGCAGACACAAAATATCCAGCTGTCTCGTGACACAAGCAATGACTGCCCATGATCATAATCTTTTATTATTTGAAGATTTAAAATAAATGAAACCAAAGCACAGATGATGAAATAAGAAAAGAAGAAAAGAATTTATGTAATGAACCACTGTACGACAAGTAGAATTAAGATAAAAACAGAAAATTAAGACATTGACATTCGCAAACATAAAATTTCGAAATCAAATTGTGCTTACTGCTAGTAAGGCTTCTTATAGAATTTTTCTTTTCCTCATTTAAATCAATTACAATGACTTTAACAGTTCAAATTTATCCAATAAAAAATCAATTTATCTATAACTTCTAAATCTGCAGTGGAAATAGTTGAAAGTGAAACAACCTTAGAAACAATGTTATCAACAAGTAAAATAACTAGGTCTTGCTACAAGCTTGTTACAAACATTCAGACTGCAAGCTTGATGTGTAAAGGCTAAGAGATAAAACAGGGAGGTGAAAGACTTACAATCCGTGGATACAGCAGGTTCCTCCCTTGAGCATGGAACTTCTGGTCACGAATAAAAGTATGATGTTAGACAATGAATGGAAAATTATAATCAATTGAACTATGTTTCTAATAAATGGAAAATTATAAATTAAAGAGACACAACAAAACATGCACATCACAAGCATTCATGATTCAACCATTTATAATCATGAATCATAAACCTATAATGCTTCATAAAAGCCAAAAGGTTCAAATATTTTCAATTTTCAAAAGCAATACCTAATAACTCACAAAAAGAGGTGTCTACAGAGTATTTCCTCATTTAATTATCTCTTTTACTTTCCCTTCATCTGTAACTTTGCACTCCAAAAGCACAACAGGTTTTATAAAAATACTAAAATAGTTATTGAACCAGTTTGTTTCAGAACAAAATAAAGGATGTGAACAGCAGTGAATTTTAGATTAGCCACAATTAGTATTGAAAGGTAAGAATCCTTCATGCACACAGAAAACTTAGGTTATGATATCTGATTTGAACTTAACCTAGATCAGAGTAAGGTTTTGAGAACATGTCTAATTAGTGTTAATTTCTTACCCTAGCAATTCAACAATTAACTCCTAGCACATTAATTTCTATTGAATAAAAAGCACATGTAGGGTGTTTCACAAAATATTCAGCAAAAGCAATAAAATAACCAATCTCACATAGACATACATGCAAATTTCTGCCCAATCAACAGCTCTTCATTTTATTAATCAAAGCTTACTTGGGCTCCCTTACTAAGGAAAATCGCTCAAATTGAGGAAAATACATACAACAATTTGGATCTGATCCAATTGATCAAGCCCTAGTCTTCGCTGAACAAGATCTCCTTGCTGCCCTCTATGCACCTTCCTCAAACCTAAGACACTTGAGTAGAATTCCTTCTCCACCCACCACTAAGATGCTTTTCTCAATGCCGTGTTCCCATGTGTGTTGTCATGTCTTCTCCCTTGGCCTAGCCCTTCTTTTATAAGCTTGAATGACCAAATCCACAACCCTAATCTCCAAAGTAATTGACGACTAAGATTAGATCTCGCCTCACCTAAAATCGATGGTTGAGATTCATCAAATTTACTAACGCAAATAGTCTTTGCATTGAGTAGATTAAACTCAATTTATCTCATAAAAGAATTACTTTAATTATTAAAGTAATTACTAAGGTTAAAGGATCCATTAGGCGACTTCTACATGCTTAGACACTTAGGCTTGCGCAGTAATACTTGCCTGAGCTACAAACATCAACACTCCCTCTTAGCGAGAGAGGTATTTCTACCACCTAGAACTAGCTCTGATACTGGAACAATGTCCCACACTACATCCGCTACCATGGCTGCTCCCTCTAAACTAGAAGCCTTCCCTGCCACCTACATTGGAATCATCCTCAAAGACTACTCCCTTTGAACATGCTCCCAGAAGTCTCCTTCTCCTAAACATCCTGTAAAGTTTGTTGGCAGCCTCCTGTTGCCATTGATGTCAATAGTGATCCAGTTGTGCTAGCAGCATGGTGTTGGTGTGCTTGTGCATTTGATATGCTGAAGGTGTTGTTTACAAGTGCTTGAAGGTGATATAAATCAGTGATTGCAAGAATTTTCCTGTGGGAGGCAACAGCGATTGTAGGAATTTTCCTGTAGGAGGCAAAACATAAACCTCAGGTGTTTTCCAGTGAGATTAGTCAAGGGATCTCTCCTTAATGTTTTGATTTCGTCATGTTTGATTGGTTGATTTGGTCCAACAATGTAGTAGCGATTAATTATGTTTGATTTGGTCATCAAAAGACAATGTCCAATGAATGAATGTGTAGTGGTTGAGTTGGTCTGTTTGATCTAGTCCAAATAATGAGGAAACAATGAATGAGAATGTAGTGTTTGATTGGGTCAACTTGGATCATAGTGGATTGGGTCAAATGATCGTTGAAATGGTTAATATTGTTTTGGTCTAGTGGTTGTTAATTGGTTTTGGCTCGATTGAGCGAAGAATTAGTGCATGAATTTGATCCAATCGGTTAGTTGGGCAAATTAGATTAAATTGCCATGTTATAGATTAAACTAAGGTTGGACAATGGGCACAATTGTAATGTCTGCAATTGTGGTTGAAAAGTAATGGAGTTTTGAATGCGTATTTTACCTGTATATTGTGGATTTGCAAAAGGTTAAATACTTGGATTGAAGATTTGTTGACCACTACGTGTCAACAACCCATAGTAGTACACCCCTTTTTTCGCAAAAGGGATAGTGCCTGATCAATGTGTCTGTGTCATCCTGCTATCATCATCAACCTGATTTCCAAGATTTTATGTAAACCCATTCTGCATGTGTATAATGTAAATAATCTCAGCAAACCCGTGTCATGTATGTAACAACCTAGGTAAACCTACCTTTCTAGTGACGATCTCCATTCTAGGAGGTTTTTTGTCTCACCGATTCATTTTCGAATGATCGGCAGAGTTTTTCCCTCTAGTCTTACCCCAAAGTTGGAATGGATTTCGTCGCTAAGATCTTAGGCAAGTCCTAGTGTTCTAGATCGAATCTATGTAAAGTAATTTGGGAATAATCCTAACTATTTCGTTAGATTATTTTATTACAAATTGCTTGGTCTACTGGATTATACTTGTGTCGCAGAAATGAGTAGTCTATGACGGTCTATTACAAATGGGTTTTCCCCCTTGCGATGTAAAGAATATGTAAATCATGATGTAAAATGTCTAGTGCATGGTCCCTCATAATTAGAAAACCATGGCTAAACATTTGAGGGTTGAAAAAATAATTCATCCCCTCATAGGTTAATTAATTAAATTTTCTGACCCAAAATTAATTAAAATCCTAAGCCAGAAATTTAATTAATTCTAAGTCCTAAATAAATTTAAATTCTCCAAAGGAAAAATTAGTTGGTCCTAAAAAATTAAATTTTAAGAGGTCTCGGGACTAAGGTAAATTAATTATTTTGATAGAATTTAAATCTTTGATCTCTAGGGATTAAGTCAAAGTCAAATTTTTCGGAAAATTAACACAAAATTTCTACTTTTGAGTTAATTAAAATGCATTTAAATGAAAAAATCGATTTTCCTCAGGAAAAAAATCGATGAATAAGATTAAAAAAATTTTGATCTTCATCAACGGTCGAGATTACTTTGACAAGGATCACTCGAACTAGTCATTGGAGGATTTATCTTTAAATAGGTCATTTGTCAATCGATCTATCCGATCTCTAAGTCGAGTGCTAAGCAAAAAGCTCTTGTGTAATCTTTTCTGAATAATAAAGAAAGACTTTGGGGTTAAATTCTGTTGGTGTTACTCTTCATGGGAATGTTGTAAGGTGTTTTATTTCGTGTATATTTTTTTCTAAAGCCATTGATGATAGCTTCTAAAGAGTGATCTGAGCACAGGTATCTTGTTCAATTTGCTGGAGTTTGAATAATAGTTTTAATTTTGAACGTAATAACAAGCATCTCTATTTGTCTAAATTTAGTTATTATTTTCTCACTCTATTTTTAATGGTTGGATCGAGTTTTGCAGGGAAATCTTGAGATAGATTATCGCAGGTTAGGGGATAGTCTTCAATTGGACTAGTCAACTCCCGATCTGTATTTCCTGAAGAGGCCAACTAAATAAGCTCTAGGCTTATCATAAGATTTTCGTTTTGTGATGCATAAGGGTTTCGAGTTAGCGCCTCCTTTTAAAATTTAAAAAATTTTAATTTATGTGCAGCATAATGGTAAATCTTGCTACTTAGAACTTTTAGTTTGTAATTATTGTAATTATCTAACTGGGGTTTTGGGGTTTTCAAATTTATCATTGTGTATATCATTTGGGTGTTTTGTTTTCATTTTTTCCAAGTGAAAATCTGAAGGAAAAATTTTATTTGAAGCCAGATCTAAGCCCTAGAGAGTAAGATCTAGCCTCAATATCATTTTGCAGGGGCATTATTCTTTTTACAGTTCGAGGGTTTGAAAATTTTAAATTTGTGGTTGTTATAAGTTTCTCCTCGAAGGAAATCTGAAGAAAAAAAATATTGGTATGAAATTTGATTTTTATGGGTTTGTTCTGGGGTTTTTGAGGCTACCATTAACTGCTCGGAAGCGACTCTTTTCTCTATTGCCTGGGGTTTTCCATTTCCTTTTTTGAAATCTGAGCTCTGTCTGTTGTAAATTTCGAATTTTTTTGCTGCCTAAACCCCTTTATGCGGCCCCCTGCATCCTCATTTCCTCCTTTGCGTGCCTGCAAACTTTCATTGCCCTTGAAGCTTCCTCTTTGTGTCTACGCCCTTCGCTGCTCACTGCCATTGCTCAACCCACAGCCTTCATCTCTTGCTCTCGCGCGTCCTTCCTTACCGGCAGCCTTCATCTCTTGCTCTTGCGCGTCCTTCCTTACCCGCAGCTCCTTCCCTTGCATCGTCGCTCCTTAGCTCCCACTGCCTCTCCTTCCTCCCTTCTGCAAACCTACGTCTCTCTAGTTCCATCGATCTGCACTCCATGCTGCCATATCCCTCTCCTCATCGACCTTTCTCTCCCTCCACTATCGTCGAAGCCTTGCTCACTGCTCACTATTGTGAGTTCCTCCTCTTGGTTGTCGTCATCCTACATACAAACATTCAATTTATTTTTTGTTTCCTTTGTTTTATATTTTGTGTATGTTAGGATTAGATTTATTTTTTTTACTATTCAATTTTATTTTATTTTTGTCTTTCATTTTGTTTTTTTTATATACCTTTTTATTTTGATTTTTAACTTTGGTTTCCATTTCATTTTTTTTTAATTTGCTTTCCACCTTTCTTATTTTGATTTTTTTCTTGTTTGTTTAAAAGAAATCTAAAAATTAAAATTTCGTTTTTAATTTATGACTTTAGTTTTATTTATGTTTTGATTCCTCTTTTCACTTTTTTCTTTTATTTTGATTTTGTTTCATATAAAAAAAAAAAAAAAAAAAACTAAAAAATGCAAATTTTCATATTTTTTTGTGACTTTGAAATTTCGAAGGAATTAAATCAAAAGGGAACCTGTGCTCTCACATTCAAAATTTTTTATTTTTAACCCTTTTGAATTTATTTTTTATTTTGTCACATTAAAATTTTTTATTAAACATTTGCCACATCAAATTTTCTCATAAAAATTAGTGCATAAAAACAAATTGCCTAAGGAAAGCTTTAAATTTTTAATCTAAGGTTCATTCTTGGGTTTTTATTTGTGTTAAGGGCTTTTGACTACCAAAATTTTAAAAGGAAATTTTTGTGGTATTGATTTATCTATTATCAAGCAGGCTTAAAATCATTATCTAAAGATTGACTATAGGAAAATTAAAAAATTTGCTAGATCTGGGTCATTAAAGAAAATCATTTTAATTATGGGATTGTGAATAGCTGAGAATTTGAATTTCATGGTTCTTCATGGTATTTAAATTTTTCAAAATTTAATTGCTAAAATATTTTACATTTATTGAAATTGATTGTCATATTAATTGCTTGAATTATTTGTTGTTCATTGCATGTTAAATATTTTTTGAATATTTCGAGTAACTATCAAAGTACTTTGTCATAGAATTGTGATAAATCATGTATCTTTTGGTTCCTAAGCTAACTATTTTTGTTGGCATTGATATTAAATTGTAAGGAAGTTTTTTTTTTTTGTTTAGAAATTTTTTGGCAAAATCACATAATTGATTATTTGTCGACGCGTTTCGAACCAACTAGTGTGGTTCATCGTCAGGACAAGTTGAAGACACAGATCAGTTCAGCGTGTTAAATAGACTAAGCAGAGACTCCAACGGCTAGAAAGACTAACGGCTATTTTTCAACTTAGGACCCCAGTCAAACCTAAAATAATATTAATATTTTATAATTATTATTATATCTAAGGAAACACGTAAACTGGGTAAAAATAAACCGGAAAAGTGGTTAGATATTAAATTTTTATCTCTTTAATTATTTAAATTATTAATAAATATATATATTATTAATATTTTCAATACCCAATATCATACTATATTCAATTTTAAGTCAATAAATTAAATTACTAGAAAAATATATTTACTAGAAATAAAATAGATTTAAGATTAGTTTTCAAAACTCACCCATTTAATTATTCAAATTATTATAAATAAATATATATATAAATAAAATATAACCATTTCAATATATAAGAATATATATTTTTATCATCCTACAAAACTAATATTCCTATAATATTTTTTATTTAATGTTTAAATATATACATATATATATGTATATATATATTTTAAATATATCATCTAAATATATTAATAATATTTATCAATAAAGTTTATTCCATATTAATCATGTTTATTCTATTTAATGATTGGGTAAATAGGTATACATATCTAAACCTGTTTTTATCATACCTTATTTAGTGAGGATAGTTTAAATTAGCTTAGAATTATAGAATTTATATTAAATGAATAATTGGAAAAATAGATACGAAAATGCTTATTTTAATTCATTCATTAATTATAAATATACTTTTAGACCTAGCATTATGATGTTAACAATCTAAGGTTAATAAAAACCTTCAATTCTAAGGTTATTACACTTACTATTAATCAATCGCTAAGACTATAATATGCTAAATATTCCCAAGATGCCAACATTAAATCATCTTCGAATAAATCAGGAAAAAGGAGGGGATTAAATCCAACCAAAAGGACGAAAATTTAAGAACAAATCAAATCGGGAGAAAAGCAAGAAAAATACAACAAACCCAACGGAAAACAACACTTAAGGAAAGAAACCAAGAAACACCGAGACCTTACCAAGAAGGGACCGCGGAGGCTAGGAAGACAGGGCTGGGACCCAACAACTGCTGATCTTCCAGCCATCATCCCTATTAAGATTATTCGGCCTTTTTTCGATCTCCAGGGCCTCCCTAAACTTGCGATGGTGAAACTGAGCAACTCTAGCAATGACTTGAGCCTCTTCGATACATACATGATGCATCGTCTTCTCGGCATGTTCCGCTAGGGCTGAGGATTTGATCCTCCCATGCCTCAAGTCAGCTGAATGTTCGCTAATCCTCTGATTGATAGAGCGACCTGTCTCACCAATATATGGAATCCCGCAAGAACAAGGGATGACATAGACACCCTTCATGTCTTTAGGGTCAATCGGATCTTTTACAGATCTGAGGGAGCTACGGATAGTATTAAGAGGTCTAAAAGTTGCGGGCACATCAAACTTTCTCAGAATCCTCGCAATTCTATCCGTGGTCCCTTGGATATAAGGAAGGTTAACTCCCATGACCTGCTCATTAGGATCCTTACGGAGAGCCGGTTCCTTCTTAGCCTTGAGGAAGGCCTTTTGACCCAGGTGTCTATCGTAACCATTTTTCACAAAGACATCCAGGAGATGAGCTTTCTCCTTTTCCAAGCTCTCTTCATCAGAGATTCTAACAGCCCGGGTGGCAAGAGTGCTTAGAACACCTATCTTTTGAGCTGGGAAATGATGGGAAGAAGCATGCAAGTATTGCTCAGTATGTGTCTTCTTCCTAAACACTTGATGGGAGAATGAACCATCCGCTTTCTTAGAGATGAGAACATCCAAGAACGGAAGACAACCATTGCTTTCTTTTTCCATCGTGAATTTAATGGCGGCGGACTGGTTATTAAGATGATTGAAGAAAATATCCAGCTCATCAGGACCATGAGACCAGACAACACCAGTGTCATCAACGAATCTTTTCCAAAGCTTTGGAAGGAGACGAGAAGAGGCCAAAGCCTTAGACTCAAAATCCTCCATAAAGAGATTGGCGACTACCGGGGACAAGGGGGAGCCCATGGCAACCCCACAGGTCTGAGCTATAACTGTATCAAAAAAGATTTGAAGTAAACTTGTGGTTCAATTGTGATATTTTAAGGGGTTTATCTTTAAGTCTTCATCTAGTAAAGTGAACATTTCATTTTGGTGATTAAGGGATTTTGCGATACAAGCGTTTCTAATCCTCGAGTCTAACTTCATCTCATCATATCATGCATTTGCATATTAAGTTAGTTTTGCATAATTAAAATTTACTTCCAAGCATAAGCTTGGTTGATAGAGAGATAAGTGCCCATCCATCTTTGCTTGAGAAGCCTACTTTTAATAGTACTTAAAACGATGACCTTACAGTCGTCAGAGCCACAGCTCTCTGCAGCGTTGGAGGCACCAGGTATGTTAGATTTTCAGGAGAGGTATCGTTAATCACACCTTAGTGTGCTTCACCTTATCTTCTCTCTGCCAATTACTACGAAATCAGGCTCAATATAGAAAGAATCGAAGGGTTTAAACTTAGATAGGCATTTAACTAAAATTAACCAAGATTCTTGCATCTCACATTAGTTTTAGGATCTGCGTTTCATATAAGATAGTCATTCATCTAAGCAGTAGTTGCTAGTCGATTACTTGGTGTTAATTTCCCTTGCAAGATTGTTGACTCCATAAGGCACTAGTATCAATCGTTTAAATTAAATCAAATCCTATAAGTCTTGCTAAATCTTAATCAAGTATTTGGTCGCTTCACTGTCTCCTGAACTAGTTGGTTCCCAACTAAGTTCTTCTTCATTTCCATTTCCATAGGGTCTACCCCCCTTAGCTTGTTATAACGAGACAGTTTAAACAAAGAGATTGGTGATCAGGGTGACAGCCCCGATCTGAGTCGTCGTCGCGGTGCCTAGACATTTTGTGCGACAACAAGACTAACATGTTTACTTATCCAGAGAGTGTTGGACTTTTTCTGCATTAGCAACATTTTGCTTTGGTCCTTGTTTGATCTAGTCACATCTGATCATCTTGATTTGGTCACCAGTCCAAGTGGAACAAATTGATTAAATGGATCTTGTCATGATCATAGTGGAACGCAATGAAATCAAATGTGCGATCTGGTCCAAATTAATCATCAAGTAATGTGACATGTAATGGTCGATTACAGATTAGATTGTGTGTGCTCATATGTGAATGAAATAAGCATCAGTGCATCAGATTACCAGCCTATGTGGAAGTTATGAGAGCATTGAAATCGAGATCATTTTGTTTGAGTGTAGTTGTGAATGAATGTGCCTGAAATGACTTGATAAGCGAACCTGTGCATTAGTGTGATTTGAAGCTGATGTATTCTCCAACACGGTCTTAAGAAAAGCCTTAGTGCAATTTGGTGATCGAATATGAAATCTTTGTAGCAAAGTGTGAGGAGGTGTGACAGTGCGTAGAGGTCGATGGTTCAAGTTTAATTGCATATGGACAGTGTATTAAGTGAATGGGCCATGTAGTGTGACTAGCAGATCAATGGCTGAATCAAATGTATGGTGCGTCTGGACTGGAGATACAAAGCTATGAGTGCATAGATGGAGTGTGCATTAGAACCTGA
Organism: Pinus taeda; assembly: GCA_000404065.3. Classification (NCBI taxonomy): domain Eukaryota; kingdom Viridiplantae; phylum Streptophyta; class Pinopsida; order Pinales; family Pinaceae; genus Pinus; species Pinus taeda. The sequence goes on from APFE031528215.1 coordinate 62,553, forward strand.
AGTGTATCCCCGTAGACACAGGGTGTGTATGGACAAAGGTGGCGTATTAGAGGTCAAATGAAATGCCTAAGCATGGAGTAACCCTAAAGTGTGTTGAATGTGTGTATGTCGAGATGTCTGTGAATCACAGCATGGTGCGATGGTAGCCTGAAGTGGTGAGAATGTTGGACAATGCAATTATAGAGTGATGCATAGACCTGTGTATTTTTGGGAGCAATGGTGTACCTCTAAGTTTGATGCTCCGGTAAATATTCATTGTATTGTTGTTGATTTAGTATCATATTGTTACTCCCAATATGTTTTAAGTGCAGAAAAGGCTTGTACAGTCGTGTATGAAGTGGAGTGATTGCTACAATGTTTGTTGTGTTGCAAGTTTGTTTATGAAAGCGTTGTCACAGCTGCCAAGCGTTGTAGATGATTGAATATTAGTGTTTAGATCAAAGTTTTTTTGTCGTTGCTATTGCCAGAGTGAGATTCTATGGCTGAGTGTATGAGCTACATTGCTACTAATATTTGTACTCAGAGTTTGTATGTTGTTTCTAGCCTTATTAGTGAGTTTGCCATTGATAGTATGATGTTGTTGTTGGGTTGATGAGCTAGGGTTTGTGAGTAGAGAAGTATTGGTTTGTTGTTTTGATGTGTTCCGATTGAGCAGAGTGACTTAAGGGATCCAGTGTGAAAACTGATTAAATGTGGTCCATAGTGTTTTGAGCAAAGATTCGTGGGCTCAATTTGAAAATATATGAAATGTGGTCCAAAACAGTCTGAAGGTTGGGACCTTCAGTGGCAAGTGGTGGCTTGTTGATTCAAGGAATGGTGGCTTCCTTCAAGCAGTGGCTTTTTATTCAAGAATGGTGGCTTCCTTAAGGTGGTGGCCTGAGAAACTATTGGAGCTTCAGGCCTCCAGCAGGTTGAGACCTACATATAGTTGCAAAAGTGGTGGCTTCCATTAGGTAGTGGCTTCGAGCAGGTGGTTGCTTGCATACATCGCAAGTTGAGGCTTGCATGTTGGTGGCTACCAGTGTATGATGTCAAAGAAGATTTTGAATAATAAAGAAGAAGAACATAATAGAGTATTGTGGCTTATCTCTCGGAAGGGTTTCCACCTAATATCTGATGTACTTATGTGCCTTATGCTCTATGTGTTGCTGCTCTCATGGTCTTGGAAATTGTAACTAGGTTCTGTCTTCATTTAATGTATTTGAGTCATCATGAAATGTAGTTGTCAAAAGAATATAGAGAAGAATTTTTATTATTGTAACAATGACTTATTAAAGCATGGGTTTCATGCATGGGTCATCATTATATTAGTCAAAGTCCCCATTGAGGACTCCTAGGATTAATATTGAGTTTATAGAGTCATTGTATATTCAAAGAGACTCTTCTTGGACTTTTGAATCATGTAAAGTGGTTTACTATTGAGTCAAATAATATTTATGTATCCTCCACACCAAGTCGGCCTAAAGACACTAATTCGACCTCACTTGGAGCCTATAAATAGAAGCAAGTCAAAGTCATTTGTAGCATCTCATCTCAAGCTAGTTCAATATCTCAAGAGAAGTTGGAAAAGTGCGAAGTAGGTCGAAGTGGGTCTAAGGAAGCTGAAGGAAATGCGAGTTTTGGAAAGTCTAAGGAGAAGAAGAAAATCGAACTTTTGGTGCCTCCCTCTCTTTGTTTTTTGCCGTAGTTTGGGAGATCGAAGTCTTCCAAGTTTCGCTAATGTCGGAAGTTGCTACCTAGTCGAAGTTCCTGGAAAGATGGTGGAAGATATGGGAGGCTGACTTGGTGTGGAGGGAAGGTTTGGGTTTTGTCTAGGGTGAAGAGTCTCAAAGAATATTGTTGAAAGGAATAATTTTCTTGACTGGGTTTTCCCTCAAGGAGGGTTTTGCCCTAGCATAGTGCCTATATCTTGTGTCTAATGTTTTTGTGATCTTCATACACACATAATATGGTAATTGCTTGATGAAAGATAAGATAATAAAGAAGCAAAAGAAGCTAACACACTCACAAGTAATTATCAAGAAAGGAGAATCAAACCCCAATATAATTTCTTTGATTTTCCAACATGGTATCAGAGCTAAGGTCAGGAAAAGTCGAAGATCACTTTATTGGCATGAATCCTCCCTCTTTGATGAACTACATAAGAATCTGTATCAACATGGCTGGAAGTTGGATCATGAAGGTCATCTACTACTTATTCAACAAGCTCAGAAGCCAAGGATTCTTGGTTGCTCTTACAGGTTCTCTTAATGATGACAATGCATGAATCATTGATAGTAGAGCATCGAGACACATGACAAGAGAAAGTAAACAACTTCATACACTATCAAAGGAGCCATCTTCTCATATAGTGGAATTGGGTGACAATAAAAGCTATGCTGTTAGAGGCCTTGGATCAACATCATTGAAGTTGGATAATGGATCGAAGTTGCACCTCAACAACATTTTATACGTTCCAGGTTTGAAAAAGAATTTGCTTTCTATTTCTTGGTTACAAGATAAAGGGGAAAGAGTTGCTTTTGTTAATGGAAAAGTTTTGGTTTGGGGAAAATACTCTAGCATTGATAAAGCTAAGGTTACTGGAGTTCATGAAGGAAGCCTTTATAGTCATTACACCACCTCCTCAAGCTTTGGTTCATATGGAAATAAGTCCCATTGAGCTATGGCATAGGAGTTATGGTCATCTACATTATAAGGCCATCCCTACTCTTAGTCAATTGGTTCATGGTATTCCCAATATGAAGTTAGATCATGAAGGTGTGTGCAAGGGCTGCTCTTTGGAAAAACATATTAGAAAGGCATTTCATAATAGTGAAACTAGGTCTAAAGAAATATTAAACCTCATTCATTCTGATGTGTATGGGCCCATGTTTGACAAATCACTTGGAGGTCATCTCTACTATGTGACATTCATTGATGATCATTCTACAAAGACATGGCTTTATCTACTCAAAACAAAAGATGAAGTATTTGATACATTCAAGGAGTTTAGGGTCGAAATAGAAACCCTAACCAAAAGAAAAATAAAAACTCTAAGGTATGACAATTGTGGGGAATACACTTTTAAGGAATTGATTGTATATTGTAAGGAAGCAGCTATTAAGAGGGAGCTCATTGTTCTATATTATCCCGAACAAAATGGATTGGTCAATTGAAAAAGGCATTCAAACTATGTTCCTTGATCAAGACGTACCTAAATTCTGATGGGGAGAAGCAGCAATGACAGCCATATACATTCAAAATAGAAGTCCTCATAAGAGTCTTGATAATACAACACCCGAAGAAGTATTCACAGGAAAGAAGTCGAGTATGGATCACCTCTGAATCTTTGGAAGTCCACCATACATCCATGTTCCAAAAGACAAGTGAAAGAAGTTGGATTCTACAAGTATCAAGGGAATATTCGTTGGATATAGTCTCTCTTTAAAAGCATATAGAATCTGCATCAAGGAAAACTTATTGAAGTAAGTAGGGATGTCATATTTGATGAAAATCAAGCATACAAGAAATCAAAAGATATTACTATTGATTTTGATGACGAAGAAGTTCCCATATTTGAAGAAGAAGAAGTTCATCATGAAAACTCTACTACAAATCTCGAAGAAGAAAGACCAAGTGAGCCTATTCAATCAGTGGTCATCCCAACCACAAGGAAAAGGCCAAATTGGTTAAAAGCTACATTAGAAGATGTTGAAGGACATGAAGCTACGAAAGGAACCTTCAGGGAAAGAAAGAGACCGAAGAGATATTCTGGTTATGTTGCATATATGACGAAATTGATTGAAGCCGAACCACTTACATTCAAGGAATTTGCGAATCAAGAGGTTTGGAAGAAAGCAATGCAGGAAGAATATCAATCCATCATAAAGAATGGGGTTTGGGAAATCATTCCTAGACCTAGTGACAAATCGGTTGTCACATCCAATGGATCTATAAGATCAAACATGTTGTTGATGGAAGTATAGACAAGTACAAAGCAAGAGTCGTTGCAAGGGGTTTCTCTCAAAAGGAAGTCATTGATTATGAAGAAACCTTTGCACCCACAGCAAGGTACACTACCATTAGATCATTGGTTTCATTGACTGCTACAATGGGGTGGAAAATCCATCAAATGGATGTGAAGACCGCATTTATGAATGGGACCATTGATGAGGAAGTGTACATCGAACAACCCGAAAGCTTTGAAGTTAATAGCAGGGACTCTAATGTTTACAGATTTAAGAAGGCCCTATATGGTTTGAAGCAAGCACTTAGGGCATGGTATGCAAGGATGGATGCGTATCTACTTAGAATTGAGTTCGTGAAGAGTTTTGTTGATTCGAATCTCTACATCAAGGTCGTGAATGATGAGCCCGTCATTATTTTACTATATGTGGATGATCTATTCATCATAGGTGTGAAGCGAAGAATTCAAGAATGCAAGAGGTTGGCAGCTAAATTTGAAATGAAGGATCTAGGACTAATGCACTATTATCTGGTTCTAGAAGTATGGCAAAGACCTGGGTAGATATATTTGGGGCAAGGAAAGTACATCATCAAGTTGTTGCAAAAATTCGAGATGATCGATTCCAAGTCGATGACTACTCCTATGATCACCAATCTCAAGAAGTTGAGGGACTCTAACTCTAGTCTCGTGGATCCTACCTCCTATCGATAGTTTGTAGGTTCCCTGATGTATCTGGTAAATACTAGACCATGTTGACCCTGTCGCCTACACCTACCTACAAGTCAGTGAGAAAAGCCTCCAACCCCACAAGATGAGGTTGGTGGCAAGGAACTCAAAGAAGGGGTTCTCACTCTAATCCCGACTCTCTCTGTTTGAGCTATCTCCTAAGTTAGCTAAAGGGGGGTGGTCCTTAACGAAAAGTTAAGTTAAAAGATGTGAGTTTCTAGGAGAGTGTTATAGTGAAAATGGATTACTTTTAAGGATTTATGAGCAAATATGAAGTAAGCAACTTGAAATAACAATGCCAATCATTAATATAATTAAAAACCATAAAACGGGTCCCTTATAAGAAATTTGCTCAACAATTTAAAGATATATTTGCTCAAAGTAAAATGCAGTGCTCTCAAAAGAGAAAACAAAGTCACCCTGAAATGTAAATAAGAATTGTTAGCACAAGATATGTAAGATACAAAATGCTTTTGAGATAATCAACTTTATAAATCAAAACATGTGAAACATATCTTGCCAAAACCCAAAAATTAGTAATTAACTTGGAAATGTAAAAGAAAGGAAGTGCTAAACCAAGACATCAATATGCAATTAGACTTGAAATATGAAAAGAAAACACTTGTTTGAAATGTGATTACAATACTTGCTTTTGGAATAGACTTTGCATATGAAAACTCAAACCATCAAGAGAAAAGTAAAGTAAATGTAATGGAAAGTGCTCTTGGTTAATTTTATTAATTAGCTCTACAACAAGATTACAATTTAACTCTTCAATCCTTAGACCTCACCCTCGCATATGGATCTCACAATGAGGAGTCAATAGAGTAGAGGATTCTTAAAATGTCTACTTCAACCAACTTATGTTGGAGGTAAAATTTTAATGAGGCTTGGAGACTTCCTACACTAGAATGCCTAGATGAAATGCAAATTGTGTTAATTCCCCAAATCAAAATAATGATACATGCAAATGCTTCGAAGAGATTGATTTCAATGCTTTAAAATGAAATAGTGTTCAACATAAGTTGCAATTATAACTTCAATTGGAGGAATAAAATTAGCTTACAAGTGTTGCGTGTGTTTCATCAATGAATTAAAATGATACAAGTAATTTGCCTGAAAATAAAATTTGTTTCGAATAGACAATGACAATAAATTGCTCCAATATTCAAGATAACAATGTAGCATAAAATTGAAGCATGTATTCAAGTGCTCATGAAACAATTTACCAAGGTAAATGGAAACGAATCAAAGTTTGTTAAGAATATAAAATGCTTGCATGTAAAAGATGAATTGCCTAAAGTAAAGTGTAAGCTTGTAGCTCCAAGCAACAATGAGAAAGAAAATGCAAAGCTTAAATGAAATTGTAACAAATTTTAACTTAATGAAATGTGATAGTGAGATTGTGTTAATTCCCAATTAGAGCATGCGTGCAAGTGAATGAAGTATGAAAGCTTAAACCATGCAAATGTCAATCCACCCAAGAGAAGCCTCCCTCTAAATGGGGAGATAGGATACCATGGGAGAAATCCCAAGCTCCCACAAGCAAGTTAGATCTTTTATCAATATTACAATGAGAAAAGGGCCCTTCAAAGTTCTCAACTATACTTCAAGGAAAGTCCTCATAATAATTGTTTGAAATTTGGACACTAGACCTCATTTCTTGAGAAAATAGTGACAAGATCTCAAAAAAATTATGCAAGGGAAACAAGGTGTGAGTTTCCTCCAAATGCCCACGACTTAAAGAGGAAAATGGGCAGCCCTCTAGTGGACTCGACTTGGCCAAAATAAGCCTCAAAAGGGCTCACGACATCCTTGGAAATCGAACCCCCAACACTTGCCAAAGGTCCTACAAACACTTGTTACATGTTGCAGAAAGTTGCTCTTCAAAATCTACCACACAAGAGTTGGCAAACAATCCAAACAATGGTTGCAAAATAGGTTAAGTATTAATGGAAAAATCAACAAGATAAAATGTATATGTACAATTATAATTTACAAAAGGCTAAGCTAAAGAGTGAGAGTAAACTCTTGTCTTTGCTTAGCCATCTTCAAGCTCTTCGATAGCAAATGAAATAAATGAAATACGATGTTTTTTAAAAGAGAATTAAATTTAGAAGTTCTCGGCTTGTGTACGAACTATGTGCCGAAATCCCTGCAAAACCACTTTGTAAGATAAGACTATGAAAGTTCAAAGAACAAATGAGAGCTCCTTTAAGAATGTACCAAGAGTGGGTTGGTCTCTCCAAAGACTTCCCTTCACGCTTGATTCTGTAATCCCAACAAGATGTTCCCTCTATAAAACTTCAATCAAGAATTAGTTCTATATAGATTTAGCAATAAACAATGATAAGAAACTCTAGAGATTTATTTAAAACCAACTAGAGCATTCTATACCTAGAGCATACTTCTAAATCAAATATCAATGCAAGATAGCTCTACATTAACAAATCTACAAAAGCATATCGAAGCAAATTAGATCAAAGCATGAGTAAAAGGAATTATACCAATGCTCAACAATTCATCACACTCGAAAAGAAGAAACACCTCGTGAATGAAACCTCAAAGTCTTTATTGATATTTCTGAAAGTGTACAAGGCAGCAGCGCTTCCGCAAGCACAATAGCTAGCAACAATATGATCCAATGTGAGAGCCCATGGCTCTATTATATAGAGAGTTGGGAGCAAATCTCAATGAAGAATGACAATGACAAATGGCATTGGAGCCAATCGCAATGTAGAAGTGTTTAAACAAGTGGCATGAGGTGACAAACCCAAAAAGAAATTCGAATTTGTTGAATGGAGCTCAAATGCCAAGTGTAAAAATCGAATCTGATAAGTGGACATCATTTTCTTCTTCCCTTATATGACAAATTCGAATTTTATGGTGGAATGGCAAGTGTATATGGGTGGTAACCCATGTGGGGACAATTTCCCACAAATATCTCCACCAAATATTCTCCCAAATCCTCCCAAATGTGCGTTAACTTCACAAATTCGAATTTCTAAGCAGCTTTTTCATTTAATGCCAGAAATTCAATTTTATTTGAGCACATGTTCTTTCCTTGATTTTAGGAGTCCACATCACTTTGGGACTTCACTTTAACTTCCCCATAATTTTCCACCTCATTTCCACAACATTTAGCATGTGCAGATATTTATTTTTCTCCATTTATTTAATTTCTAGTTTAATTAATTGCCAGATTTCCCACTAAACTTGGGAAAAGTGGGTTCTGAGGATCCAAAACACATTATTAACCCCTCAAAGTGTGTCATAGTAGGAAGTTGAGGGTGACAGTTGTAATTTTGATTACTCATATCACATACAACTTCTCTAGACTACACTTATTACAATTTAAATACAATTTTATTTGCAATTTTTGACCTGCAGGAAATCTAAAAAATTAAAAAATAACTACCTAGACCCAACCAAATTCTACGAAATTTTTTGTGTGATCTAGTAAGGTAATATACGTCGACTCTAGACACTAAGATGTGTCAGGGGCTCAACCTTCAAACAGTCACCCCGGCTTTGGGGTAAAACATGAGTGAAAAAACCTAGAAAATTATCCACCTCTGAAAAAGAAAAGATAATTAAACAGATAAAAAAAACACTTCAAGGCGTACTCGTTTGTTGATCGAGTCCCAACATCCTAAGCTTGTTACAGACTCAAAACTCATCATTACTAGTATCACTTATTATAATTCCCCGTATGGTGTGGAATCTGGGTACAAGAAAGATGATGAGAAGATAGAAGTAGAGTTAAAAAACTCTGTTGATTGACGATATCCGATGGTACAAGTGTCTTCTGGATCATCCTTGGGCATGGAGTCTTCATATAATCATCAAGTGCCACTTCAGTGGTCAACAGGCCAGATATATGTTTTGCAGTAAACATTCTTAGTCAGTTTCAGTTGGAGCCCTGTCATGATCACTGGATAGCTACCAAACATATATTGAGGTATCTTCATGGCACTATATATCACTTCCTAAAGTATGATAGTAAGGAATTCAAGCTCATTGGCTTCACAGACTCTGATTGGGGTGGCAGTGAGACCGATGGAAGGAGCACTACCGGAGGATGTTTTAGTTTGGGAGCTGCCATGATCTCATGGATGAGTAGAAAGAAAGATTTTGTTGCTTTAAGTAGTGTCGAGGCATAATATGTGGCTGCATGTGAAGTAGGAAAGGAGGTTGTTTGGTTAAGGAAGCTTCTGACAGATTTGTTCAAGAAGTCTCTGGGTCCTACTGTGATTAATTGTGACAATCAAAGTTGTATCAAGATGTCTAGAGATCTCGTGTTTCATGCTAGAACAAAACATATCAACAATAAGTTCCACTTTATTAGGAACCTGGTGCAGGATGCGATCGTGAAATTTGAGTATGTCTCGACAGATGAACAGGTAGCAAACATACTAACAAAGGCTCTTCCCAATAAGAACTTTGAGTATCTGAGGAACATGCTTGGTTTGGTAGACATTGTTGATTGTATTAATGATAAGGAAATGGAAGAGACTTGTTGAGGCTTTGCGAGTGAAGCATTCCCTGGGAGGACATCTGGCCAGCACTTTGTGTTGATGTCTAGGTGCCAAAGTAGGGAAGGTGGGGTGGGTCATAGATCTTTGACCATGGATACGCGCCTAGCTCCCTGGGTTGGTGGTTAACAAGTAAGTTTGATGTTACCTAGAGGGGCTGAAAACTTGAGTCCACCTTATTCCCACTTGGATAGATTGCCTTGGTCAGGAATCTAGTTCGTGGCATTGCGGTGCCTAAATTGTTGAGAGACCAATAGATAGATTGCCCTGGTCAGGAATCTAGTCCATGGCATTACGGTGCCTAAAGTTCTTCATGATTCATATAGTTGAAATCTTCCTTGTATTTGTATATAATGAATACCTCCCTAGTTAAGAGGGAGTGTTGGAAATTGTAACTAGGTTTGGTCTTCATTTAATGTATTTGAGTCATCATGAAATGTACTTATCAAAAGAATAAAGAAAAGAATTTTCATTATTATAACAATGACTTATTAAAGCATGGGTTTCATGCTTGGGTCATCATTATATTAGTCAAAGTCCCCATTGAGGACTCCCAGGATTAATATTGAGTTTATAGAGTCATTGTATATTCAAAGAGACCCTTCTTGGGCTTTTGAATCATGTAAAAAGGTTTACTATTGAGTCAAATAAAATTTATGTATCCTCCACACCAAGTCGGACTAAGGACACTAATTCGACCTCACTTGGAGCCTATAAATAAAAGCATTCGAAGTCATTTGTAGCATCTCATCTTAAGCTAGTTCGATATCTCAAAAGAAGCTAGAGAAGTGTGAAGTAGGTCGAAGTGGGTCTAAGGAAGTTGAAGGAAGTGTGTGTTTAGGGAAGTCTAAGGAGGAGAAAATCGAACTTTTGGTGCCTCTCTCTCTCTATTTCATGCCCTAGTTTGGGAGATCGAAGTCTTCCAAGTTTCAATGATGCCGGAAGCTACCCGATGCTGGAAGTTGTTGCCAAGTCGAAGTTGCTGGAAAGAAGGTCGAAGATCTGGGGGGGTGACTTAGTGTGGAGAGAAAGGTTGGTTTTTGTCTAGGGTGAAGAGTCTCAAAGAATACTATTGAAAGGAAGAATTTTCTTGACTAAGTTTTCCCCTCGAGGGGGCTTTTGCCTTAGCATAGTGCCTACATCTTGTGTCTTTGGTTTTTGTGATCTTCATACACACATAATATGGTAATTGCTTGATGAAAGATAAGATAATAAAGAAGTAAAAGAAGCCAACACACTCACAAGTAATTATCAAGAATGGAGAATCAAACCCTAATATAATTGCTTTGATTTTCGAACGCATAGTACTTGTTCATGTGCAAATTGTTGATCATGTGTTATGTTTAGACTGCTTCTAGAATCATTATGTAGCTCATTGACGATTCAGTTAATGGTTTGTAAAGAAAAAGTATAAAGTATAAATTGGTGATCCATATCATACAATACTAATTCACCCCCCTCTCAATATTGTCAAGCTCCCAACAAAGTCATCTCATACCACGAAACCTTCTTAACAGACTTGGAAGGATATGCTAATTGGTCCTTCCCACCTGAACCTAAAGGCTAACTCTCTCTACTTTGCTCAACCTTCGGAGCTTCCCACTCCTAATTCTTTGTCACTGTCTTGTTGGATTCCATTGCTCAAATAGGCTAGCCCTTTAGTCAATACAAGTTTCCCTCTCTAACTCCAATGACATGGCCATTGTCAAAGCTATACCATGGATCTAATCAATGTTCGTCTATCCTAGAATGCTACAACAAATCCCTTCTTCTCTATCATAGAGATTGAGAGAAAACTTTTCCTTATTTTTGGCACTCATAGCACATCCTTTACTTTCAACACACATCCTAACTCAAGCTAGAATATCATTGTCCCAGCTCTCTTAACTGCATGTTTGGTATCAACACTAAACTCCACATGCATCTTTGAGTCCCACTTTGTCAAGTTAAAGAACTCTCATGTTTCTGTCAAATGACTTGTGGCTCCACTATCCAATAGCCATGCACCAGTCAGTATGGTGCTCGATGAATGTAGGAAATAAGTGTAAATTCCATCTCAAACTTCCTAGAAAACTCTTACGCCTGAGCTTTTACCAATGCAACTACAACTGACTCTGTGACTTTTCCACCCTTCTTCCTCTCAGAACACTGTGATGCATAGCATCCTATCTTATGACAGGCAAAACACTTGATATTAGTCAAGTCCTTGTTATTCTTTGGCAGTGAGGTTGAGTCCTCACTCTTGCTCAAACCTTTTCCCTTTCTCTTCATTACCTGACTAATAAGAGCAAGATTCTCATCATCACCCTTATGCTATCCTCCTGATAGAGATTCCTCCCAAATCTCCTCATAGATGAAATCATCCCACAATCTATGCCAATTTCAAAGGTTCTCTTGTGCCACAATGCCCTTGGTGAAAGGAGCCCATGCCTTGGTGAAGTTATTCAAGGTTGTCCATACCATCTCTCCATCTATCACAACCTCCCCAATTGCAATGGACTTATCATGAACTTTTATGATCTTGGTGAGATAAGAGGTTATTATATTTGATTTCGTCATCTCAGTGTTCCTGAGCTTTTCTCTCAACACCATCTTCCTGCCAATATTATCGCTTTGGTATAACTTAGACCCTCCCACATATTCCTTGTTGTATTCTTATTGGATAGGTGAGCAATCACATGATTCTTCACCACATCCAAGAAAATCCTTCTAGCTTTCACATCCTTTTGATTATGCATGACCAGATTTATAGCATCTATAGTCGAGGTGAGTTTGGTATTAGCAAACTCCAATATGCCATTCTCCATGAGAACTAGTGAAACCCTTGCCTTCTAAGGAATGAAGTTATATCCACCCTCCAAACTGTCCTCAAACCTCAAATCGGTTGTCGCCATCTCCAAATTAGATAACAAATTGAAAAAATCATTGTGCACAATGCCTAGCTATTATCTTGTTGTTGCTACAACCTACTCCAACTTTGGCACACCAGTTCGTCTACAGCTTGACCCCTTACAACGGTTGGGATCTGCATTTTGACACACTTTTCTCACCACTTATACTCGTGGCCTATCTACCTGGAAATGTGGCCCGACTATGGCCCAATTACACTGTAGCAGCAATGGATGGACTTGTACGTTGCGCGTCAACTCATGTGTGTAGCCCGAACCTATCTGTCTACTCCTGCAATGACTTCTATGAGTAGTATATCAGCTACAATGTCCTCAAAGGTTGGCTTGTGGTGGTCCTCGCATCCTTGTTTGCATCAAAAACTGCTCTATGCAATCTTGCAGTCCTTCCAGCCAACCAGCGACACATGTCAGGCACAGCTAGCTCATGTATCTGTGTATGTGGCCTATCGAGCCTCTGAATCCCCAACACTCCCCCTATCATTGACTGCCCGACACCCTTGGCTCCTATCTCATCTATCCATCTCGGCTTGCAACTTTTGTTCCTCGCCCCATGCTCAACCCATGACAGCTTCTCCTCATGGCCTTGGTTGTCAACCCCGTCACTGCTACAAAGGTAGTCGGTGACTACACCCAACTCATGGCCTAGCCCTCATCACCCAGTGTCGCCTCTCCTATGTGCACACACTTTCACTTGAGTTATGACTGCTTATAGTGACTCCTATCGACTGCAGCCATGACTAATCACGATCTGTGACCCAAAACTATAACCCCTATGCTCTCCGTCAGTTGTCAACTCTAAGGCTAGTTGACTGACAACTAGTCCCATAGCTGTCAACTGTTGATTTGTGATAGCATCGGATGTGCTCTAGCCATGAAAATTTGTGGAGAGGCTAAAGCACATGAGATCTTCAAGACCCAAAAATGGTTTGGGAAAATTCCAACTGGTTAGAGAAATATTAAAATAATTAATATTTTTAATCGAGTTCCTAAGTCTAAAGTTAGGAAAATTAAAATCTTAATGGGTATTAATATAAAACTGGGTGAGAATGTTCTAAATGACATGGATCAAGACAAATCTAATCTTAGTCGTTAATTAGGAACTTAATCTCGGTCGTTGAAGACTCAACAGGAAAAGTATAAGAGGAGGCTTGAGGGTTAGTTGGAGATACACCAAGATTGATCAGTCAGTTTGATTTTCTGGAGCAAGGCTTGCTGAGAAAATTTGAACAAGTGATCCGTTGCAGCGAGGCGCAGTGAGTACATAGCAAAGAGGCAGGGTAGTGCCTGAGGGTCAACACAGTGATTGGAGACGTTGACACAGAGGCAACAGGAGCCACGCGGAGGCAGCTAGAAACTGCGTAGAGGTTGAGGGGCCTACGTGGGTGATGCAGAGGGCCAGAGAGCTGACACGGAGAATCAGAAGGCTGACACGGAGGGTTCAGGAGCTATGCTGAGGCTAGCAGGGTTGACGCAAAGCCTTGGAGAAGTGTCGGAAGGATTTTCGTGGGGCAGACTAGCTTAATATTTGTCTTCAAGAAGAGGTTACTGTCGTGTAACAATCTCTGTTGGGTGAGCCATTTCGACACCCTAGTTGTACTCAAGAATCTGCATAATAATAAAACCCTCAAAATTGCTGCACCGGTTTTCCCACATTGGGTTTTTCCAGGGACAATTGTCCAAAAATAACAGTGTCCCTTGTGTGTTTGTCTCAGTTATTTCAATTGTCGATCTGTATCTGAGTTAAGGCTGCATTTGTGTCTATTTCAGTATTTATAGTTATATAAATAGCTTGTTAATGGAATAAACAAGTAGGAGAAATTAAACCAGAAAATGCAGTAGGGATTTCTAACGTGTCAGACTTAGAAATTTCAACATGCTATCAGAGCATTGCAGATCACAGGAGAACTGAAGGCACCAACAGTAATTTGGAGAATTTGCAGTAGTAGCAGTTGTCCCAAGAGACAACGTTGTTCCAAGCAGAAGCAGCAGAGAAGAAGTGACGCAGAGGGTGTGTGTCATCATTTCGAGCAAGGAGGAGGGTCAGCGCAGAGGCAAACAGGGGCAGATCAAGACCTATGCAGTGCCCGGTCATCTCTCTCAAACAGGAAAGATTGACATTGTGACTAGGAGGAGCAGATTCTGCCGTTGCTGGGATTGCGCAAAGTCTAAAAGGCTCAGTTTCTTCAGTTGCCGAAGCTTGGGAAACTGTGGGCAGATTGTGATTGAGAAGCTGGTGGGGTGTTGATTCTGTCGGAGCAGAACAGTACCTAAGGGTACAGAATCAAGGTAGAGGGAGTCGCTACCTTGACGGATTTCTAGCCAAGAAATCCATATCCGAGTTGCAATTACAAGGGGGACTAGAGAGGAGCAGTTCGACATTTGGCGAGAGGATTTTCAGCCGGGAAATCAGGATTTAGAGGGAGATTTCCAAGAGGGAAGTCGAAACTCAGAAGGAGTCTAGAAGAAGAGTGGAAATGGCAGTGAACAGACCGAGGTATCAGGATAGGTTGGATGGGGCTTCCAACTTTGTCATCTGGAAGGTCAGGATCCTTGCAGTCCTGGATCGACATCGCATCAAGGACTTTGCCTTGAGAACTGTGGTTATCCCAGTCGACCCAACTGAGAATGCGAAGTATGAGGATGCAATGGCGAGGGCGAAGTGCATAATCCTTGAAGGGGTCAAAGATCATGTCGTACCACATATTGTTGAAAAGAATACAACAAAGGAAATGTGGGATACTTTGACGACATTGTATCAAGGCACTTCCGTGCAGCAGAAGATGTTATTGGAGAATCAGTACGGTCGTATCAGATGCAAAAGGGGGAGCAAATAGATCTATACCTCCTAAGATTGCAGGAGATTCGTGACCAACTTACTTCCATAGGGGCCACGCCAGATCAGGAGTTCATGGTGAGGACCGCCCTATATGCAGTCTCCGAGGAGTGGGAAACATTTGTCCAAGGTATTTTGGGCAGAGCTACTCTTCAAGGATAGGAAGAGAAGTGGGCAGCTCTTCGCCAAGAAGAGATTAGACGGTTGACCAAGGCGGGGAATAGTGGGAAGGGAAGTCGAATCAAGAAAGACGAGGAGGATGTGGCTCTGGCATCTACGGGACAGCAAAGGAAGAGGAAAAAGAAGGACATCTCCAAGGTAAAGTGCTTCCATTGTGGGAAGCTGGGTCATTATGCATCCCAGTGTTCCAGGAAGAAAAACAAGGAAGAGGCTTCCACCTCCAAGGCAGCTCCGGCTAAGGCGGAGAAAGTAGTTGAGATTGATGACGACTGTGCCATGAGTGCTCATGCACCTCTAGAGAAGAGGTGGGGTGACATTGAGCTGTAGTTAGGAGGACTACAGAAGATGAGGGGCGGGATCCTTGAGGTGCCCAAACTCTTGCATCATATCCAGCTACAGGAACCCTTAACGACAGTAGCAGGATGACGGATGTTGGGTAGAGGCAAGATGTGATGGAGCGACAAGGCAATGCTAGAGTGCAGAGGTCTGTAGCAGCACAATGGGGGTTGCAGTAGTGTGAGAGGCTCAGAGGTGTTTGCAGCAGTGCGAGAGGCACAGAAGTGGTTGCAGCAGTGCAAGAGGCACAAAGGTGTTTGTAGCAGCACAGAGGGAGCATGTTATGAAACCAGCTCAAGAAAAGATAGAAAAGATAGATCAACGCCTTAGAATTCAGCCTCTTCGAGG